>BQNB010022912.1:7624-57240 GCA_026074375.1 Tanacetum coccineum | reverse complement strand
AAACCTAATTGTCATTTATCGCGAAACGTAAACACTTTCACGTATCCGATAAAATAACTTGTGTAATGTTAATAATTATACTTAAAATAATTACTTAACCCTTGTTTGACGTAAACAATAATTTGCTTGATGCCCGTTTACGTTAACTGATTATTTCTTGCTTACGCGATTTAACTTAACGATTTCCATTAAAAACAAACGCGTACAATACAAAAAAATAAATAACGACTTTATCAACGTCGTACATTGTCCTAAAACACGGGGTGTTATAATCCAGACAAAAGACGTTTTCCCAGATGATTTCCTCTAAAGGTTTCAAAGTTGGTATGATTTCACGAGTGAGAATTTGATAATCATGAACATTAATCTCCTCTTCATGACGGATGCGACGGACTTGACCTTCTCATCAAGTCTCCACCTATCGGTAAAGACACACGCTCCTTCACAGGGAACGTCAAGAATTTGAGAAAAATTTTCAAGAGAGTAGGAGAAGAGTTGATTTTGAATGACAAATTCGACAAACATTTGACCTTCGTCGGAATAACTCAAACGATATTGACTATAAAACTCGAGAATAAAACGAGGACATACTTGTTCATTGATTTCAAGAAGACACTCAAACTCGACAAAATGAAACAAAGACCGAACATAGTTTAGATCCGTAAAGTTATCAAAAACCACCCGACCCTCGTGAATGTAACGTTCTTCAAGGTTTCTTAGTTTTTTTTTATTGGAGAACGGAATTCATGTGACATTATAGGGATATAGTGTCTTGTATTTTTGTAATCTTCAGAAGATTTGTGAGGTATGATTTCCTAAAAGAGAATGAAATCACATTTTATTACTTTTTCACATGTAATTTGTCATGAGCAATTTTTCTAGTGTGTGCCTAAATGTAACAAATGTGGAGTAACAATTAACTCGACCTAAATATAAAATCCTAAGAGTTAACCCAAACGCTCCTTAGTTTGATTTTGCTCAACCAAACAAGTCGAAAAATACATATGAATTATGTATCTCGAAATTTGTTCATGAGATCATTATGCATGTGTTTGAAAATGTTTTTAGGTTGTATTGACAATGCATAACAACAATTTTATTGTGTTCCTAACGTGAGTGATTTGAAAATAAAATTAGGGTTTTGGTTCAAAATCAATTTTTCGTTTAATCTTACTAATGTATGCAAATCCTATGTCTACGGGAAGCATATTAGTTATACATTGTATCCTAGTACTCTTAATTGCACAAAGTTGAAAGAAAAATTGAAAATCCCCAATTTCAATTTTTGGTGTTCATCATGAACCCTAGACTCAAATTGAAAGAAAATAGATGAAATGACTTACAATTGATGATCTTTGTGATATTAGGAACCACAATGAATTGGATCATGATAGCGGATGCTCCAAACATATGACGGTAACCGAAAGCTCTCTCCACTTACAAGGGCAAACATAGAGGTAATGTTGGTTTTTGGTAGTAATCTTCGCGTAACAATATTGGCAAAGGTACAATTTCTAATGACTCCTCTCAAATAGATAATGTAGAAACATGCTGATAACTTCGGATTTAAACTTGCTAGTATAGAACAAATACGTGACAATATAACTGTAAAGTAACTTCACTCAACATGATAAGTGAAATCCACTAGAATGGAAAAGTCATAGGTAAGAGGTAATAGGAAGAAAGGCTTAACTACTGAAGTTAAAAGGAAATTAGCCATAAGATTTGGTATCGGTTAAGAACAAACAAATTTAATAACACGTATATTATGTAAACCCATCAAGAATTTCTTTTCCAAAATACTTCTCAAACAAGAGAAATATAAGGTAAAAATCTCACTAAAGAAAACACAATTTGTATATTTTTATCCGGGAAGTACTTTTCCTCGGGTCGTGTCCCAACGAAATCGTGAATTGAGAATTTTAGAATAATTCGGATTCGAGTTTAGAATGATAAAGGATTTTTGAACTTTTGATTATACTACAAAATATAATAGCACGAATTAAAAACAAATAGCTAACTCGAAATTTAAATGCACGAAAAGTAAAAACGCGAGCTAAAACTGAAATTTAGAATCTAAGGCACGAATTTTAACAAATTTATACCTAAAATCACAAATTTAAAATGAAAAAAATAGGAAAAAGAATTGGAATTTTTTTAACTATTTTTGAATTTTTTATGAATTTTTCTAAGATTATGAATTAATCAAAAATAAACTTTTTCTAAAAATTATAAATAAAAATTTTGCATTTTATTTTTTCAAAAATACTAGATTTAAACAATAAAATTAATGCAAAATGAATTTAATTTTTCAACTGTTTTTTCTATTTTTATGATTGTTTATAAGAAAAGTAATTAACTAAAAAACTATTTTAATTTCTAAAATTACAAAATTAAACTGGAAAAAATATGAAAAAATAGATTTTAAAATGCAAAAATGTGCAAAATGTAATAAACAAAAAGCCCTAATTTTTATACATCTATTAAAAAGTAATTGCAAAAATTAAATTGAAAACCTAATTTTATTTTTCTATTTTTAAAACTGAAAAGAAAAATAAAAGGAATTAAAAAGAAATTGAAAAGAACAGGGTGTAAACTATGGTAAAGTGAAAGACAAGTATGGCGGGAAGTGAAACAATTTACACTATAGCACAACAAACGGGTCACCCTTGAACTTTTAACAAATACAAACAGACCCTACGATTCATGCTTAATTTTGCTTATTGAAAAATAAGGATTCAGCAAAACTTAAAACAACAAACTTATTATGGAGCCTATTCTAATCAACATTAATAAAGGCACTATTGACTTTTGTCCACAGAATAAGCTAGAAACTAAGCAATTTCAATCTGTTATAGAAAGTAGAACTTTTCCTCAACTTTTTTATTTTTGGCTATTCCAAGCTTTTTAGCGTTTATAATTTTGAAACTAAAAGAAACTACTTGTAGCTTAAAATGTGTACTAAAGGTATTTAAACTATCAATAACCCTAGTTTTAACAAATTAAACAAGAAAAATTTAAATGAGAAAATTCAAGTTTTATTTAAGCTTTTTTGAGCTATTTTCAAATAAGCTAACAAGCTTATTACTGGACCTTAGATGCTGAAATTTTGAATCTAAGCTATACTATGTTCCTTTGATCTACTAGTAAAAGGAATTCCAAAATTTTTCCTAATGAATGAAAAATTCAGAAAATGAATAAACCACACTTAATCTTGTTGCTAGTATTTGCTGAATGTATTTGGCACAAGATGTAATGTCAGGCTATGTTCTAAGTTATAACTATTTGGTAGACCTACTAACTCTTGTATCTAAACCTTGCTTTGGACAATGTTGAATATTAAGGCTAAAAATTCCTTAGGCTTAAACTAATTACTAACTAAAGTTTGCCTCTGTGTAAGGATCAAATCATTAAACTCAATAACTTTGTGAATTTAACACATAACCTAAAAAAAAAACCTGCTTAAAACTTGTAACTATAGAAGAACTAGTGTAAAAAACACGATTGAGATTCATTGATGACTTTTTAGGAGTCAAAAAAAGCCTAATCCAAACACATAACCTCCTTAATTCAGAATGAAAAAGCTAAATTGATCTAAAAACTGATTTAAAGCTAGACAGCTAATTCCTTTTATCTACTTATACTAATTTTAACCTACTTAAGCTAATTGAGCTATAAAACTTACAGCTTATTTGTGATAATAAGCTAGTTTATCTACTAGCTTAAACTACCTCTATTTATGACAGAATTGAAAAAGTAAATTCTAACTTGACTTTAAACTAAACTAGCTTAAATCTAACAATCTTATAAACTGACTAAGCTAAATGAAACAGTAATAATCATGAAGATTCAAAGGAATAAGCAAAATGTAATAAGCTATTAATATTCTAAAATGAATTTTAGAAAGCTAAACCTGAAATTGTGGAATCTTCTTGCACCGTAACAACAAGAGTAGAGTCTGAGGGTGAAATCCAAAATGGCACCTTGCCTCTAAACCCGAGCTTTAAGCTCAATAAGCTCTTGACAGCTTATTACTCTTGTAGCTCTCAAAATGAACTCTCAACACCTCAAGTCATCATTATCTTAGTGGAAACTAACTTGATTAAAATGGATAAAGAAATGACTGAAAACAAGTATAACTAAATTTTTGAGCTTATGCACAGTAATAACTTCAAAAGAGCTTATTAAGAGCTTATTGAGGTGAAAAGAGCATAAAATTGAAAACAAATACAATTAAACTGTAACTGAATGTGATTACTCAAATGTATAAGGGGACATAAGAGGAAAAGAAGAGAGTACAAGTGCTTAAAAGCTGTTTAAAAAAACTTGAAAGAAAATTTGCTTAAAATTGAAGGAAATACAACAGCGGAATAAAAAACAAAAAAAACATAAAAAAAAAATAATATGAAACCTAGAGCTGCTATTTATAGAGAGTAGAAGAGGAGAGGGGAAAGATTCATGAAGCTTCCATTAAATCCTAGCCCTTGATCATTTGCGAGTCAATTATAGCCGTTGGATGAGTTTTGTGAGGTGTTCGCACCAATTAGGTGTTGCCACGTGGCTAGGTGAAGTGGAGGAGGTTTAGAACGAGGATGGACTGTAGAGGAGCGTGGTGGGATTTTTGGTGGATTTGGTTGTGAGAATTTTTTGGGCGGGAAAAACCGTTTAGGCGGTTAAGGTTGTTATAAACACGCGTCTTTCTGTTTGAAACTATGAAAGAATTGCAAAACTAGTCCCTGCTTTTGTTTCTCCAAGTGTAGTGTAAATAGGGTTACGGAAATTGCATTTCTGGTCCTTGTTCTTTAATAACTCATCCAAATAATCCTCTGTGAATGTGTTACACACTGTCATTATTAGCTCCTTGCTTTGATTTTTTGCTTTTTGACTTTCATTCTTGCTGTATCGGGCTGATCCGCTTTTTGATCTTGGATTTTCTTCACTCTTTTTCTTGTCTCTTTCGTTCCTTGTCGGTTTTTGACTGTTTTTGCTTCATTTTGTCCTTTATATCCTTTCCTGCACAATAGACACAAAAGCACACATTTTTCTATTCTTTTGGCATTTATTGCTTTTATTGCAACATCCCCGGGTTTTTCATATAAACAATTAAGCTTTATCAAAATTCCCTCAAACTAAAGGATTGCGTGTCCCTCCGCAATGTATCAAGTGTAACACTTGTAAACTGATAAGTTTTATTTTTTCAAAATGTCTTAGCATTCATTTTTATGAATCACCTTTTTTAAACAACTTTCGCTTTTCTCAACATTTAATCTCTTAAAACACGTTAAATTGCATCATTGCAACTTGGCACTTTTAGGCTCATTGAAATTAGGCTACTCCCGATTAATAAAGCAACAAAAAATAAGGAAAATTCGTACATCCTTGACTTTCACTAGACTAAACAAACTATTAAGACACGATC
Organism: Tanacetum coccineum; assembly: GCA_026074375.1. Taxonomy (NCBI): domain Eukaryota; kingdom Viridiplantae; phylum Streptophyta; class Magnoliopsida; order Asterales; family Asteraceae; genus Tanacetum; species Tanacetum coccineum. Next base: position 51,821 of record BQNB010022912.1, on the reverse strand, counting down.
ATTGTCAATATAAGTCCAAATGTTAAGATGTGTGCACTCTTTTTAACTCAACCATAGATCAATTTATCTTCATAGTTGAAATCTATCTAAGCTTTACAAATAAGCCTTGTGAGCTCAAATGTTAATAACATAGATAAACCTCGACTCAAAGCTAAAAGAGATTAGGAAACAAAACTTATAAATTGATTTGAGAAAATGAAATTTTAACCATTCTTTTATTTTCCATGTACTATAATTATTTTCTTTTTGCAATAGGAATGTTGTTCTTAGTTCGAAACCCCTACGTAGGCTACTTTCACCCAAATAGGATAACCAACAACAACTCGGTGTTCCTAGTTCCGAACCCCCAACTTCATCTGCAAGAACATTTGTGGGGTTATAGCTGCGCAACCACCTTTTTCCTACAAAGCCTAGAATCCATAAGTCCCTTAGTGCAATCATCACCTAGGCCGCGCTCCCTAGTGATGAATGCCTACGAACCTTGATTCCACGTATATAGTTTTAATCCTTAGTTGCGACCCCATCCGAGTCTTGCTCTCAACATGGATACGCCAACGATTAAAAACTATATATAGCTTTTATTATTCTATTTTTGCGAATGCTTCATTGGACGAAAAATAATGCTTTTACATTAGAAATTGCTTCATTGGAATTCTTTTTATAATTATCTTTGATGAATTGGAAAAATATCACTTTTAGAAAATCAACTAGAATTTGAAACTAAAAATCTACATAGCATATAAAATGAATTCTTTTTTCAAAATGTAAGACTTTCTAAAGACATTGGTAGATTAGCAAATTAAAAGGGCACGTATGATTAGTGTGTTAAGAGCTTGTGGGAAAAAAAGACACAAATCATTCATATAAGCTTTAGGTTTTCCAAATAAACCTTGCTTTAAACAAATACACTGTATATTATACTACACATCTTTTCTTGTTCTTCACATTTAAAATCCAAAGCAAAAGTATTTGTGAAAGCGTTGGCCCTAACAAAATGTAGGTTAAAAACTAGCTAGGCATTCTCACTTGTTCCACCTGTCAAGTCAAAATTAACTCCTATTTCTCACCAACGGACTACCAAAAAGTGGTGTTTTTTCCCACAAGCGTCTTATGACTTTCCTTGTAAGCAAAAAATTTAAAATTTCCACTTTTTTTCAAAAGGGTAATTCAAAAAGTCAAACAAGGTTGCGTTGAAGATGCAAGTCATATCGAAAGATATCCTTACCCCAAACTAAAATGAAACTTTGTCACAAAGTTAAAAATAAAGACAAAAGGAATTTTAACAAAAATTCTATAGGCTATTTGAAGTGACTACTGATGGAGTAAACCTGATATACCAAACTTGAAACTGAAGTAGAATTCCACTTTCTTGTGACTTAAGCTTGCACTAATGTTGGAAGAACGGTGTAGAGAATTTGTACTCCAAGCAAATCTCTAAGTACTTTATACTCTCAACTAAGAGGCATAATAAGTACAACACCTCTTGAAAACTATCCACATCGTCTTCTGCGTGTGACACTGAGTACTACAACGTAACTCCTTTAAGTGATAGTTATCCAGATCTTCAACCATCCACCCCGACTGCTGGTAACTAGATAACCCAAGTCTTTAACTTAAATCTTAAGCTCGGGTAAATTATCATTGAAAGTCATGCATCCAACCAACCCCGACTTCAAGATAAAATAAGAACACGCCTTCGTGAAATCCAACTTCAAACTAAAATAAGTGATACCCAATCAACTCCGTAGTCACTTAGAAAATTTAATACTAAATCTAGCCATTAAAATTTTAAGCTCCATGATTCTTTATAATAATCGATTCCGGTCTCGTCTTTTAATCTTGTCACTTTGTCTTTATAAGCCTCAATAATATCAATTATTTAAAACTTAGTATGTCACTTTCCTTTTCATTCAGTATACTCGGCTTTTAGTAAAAAAGATTAATCCAAACTTAACATTAAAATTAGTGGCCCAATCCATGTCCGATATCAAAACACCAGCCTAACATATTTTAGATTAAGAATTTCACTAGGCTTTAAACTCCTAGCCCATTAATCGACTAATAAATGTCGGCCCATGATTTTTTATTTAGTATCACCGGCCTGTTAGACACACCATATTCATAGCCCAAACAATTTTCAATAATATGAATTCTTGATCAAAAACACCAGGCCCACATTGCATTCTTGATTGAAGCCCGTATTATAAACCTAATGCTCCAATATATATGAGTGCTTATCCCTAATTTAACTCATAGTAACCCTAATCTCATTCAACCGCAGTCACATATCAATCAAACCTCTCCTAATGATAACGTCCCTCCTTATTGCTCCAAAAACATATCGAAAGTACTTTTACCACATCTAAACCCATATCTCAAACCAAAACATAGACACAGCTAATTGACTTCTTCTCAATATGCAAGTAAAAACCAAGCATAAATTCTTTCGGAGTCCTTCTAAAACCCAAACCAAGACCTCGATGTCTTCATTTGTTTACTTGAGGGTTACAAGAACGCGACTTCAAGATCTATTGTAGGGTCTCGGGTAGGTTTTGTTTTGTGTGTCACTCGAAACAAAGAATGACAATAACATACTTGTTATTTGTCTTTCTTTAATTTCGTATATTGATGAGGGTTTTTATCCTTCACAAAGATTAATGATGAAACATGTGTTTAATCTTGTAAAGATTTTAGGAAAAGATACACGAATCTGAGATCTTGATATATATCAATTTGTTTTTTTTGTTTTTTTCTGTTTTGAGTCATAAAGATGGAGGTGGATTGATATGAGATGGATAATTATGACAAAGGGCTTAGGATTAGACATTAGATTTGTTGATGATATTAATTGTGACGATGGAAATAGGTGTAGATTGATTGGTTTTGTTGAGTGATGTTGTAATTGTCGTTGATGGTTGGCTGTTGTTGTTGTAATGGATTTGGTTTTGAGTCTGTCTTCTCATTTCTTTATTTCTGTTGACTGTGACTCAGTGAGTTGACCTGGGTCAGCTCGATGAATACCGAGTTGACTCGGTTCGGGTAAGGGTTCACAGTATAAACCGCTGTTGCCAAACCGCTGGCTGGTATCAAACAACTGTGGTGGTGGTTTAACTAAACCGCTACCATAATAGTCAAACCGTTGCGACCAAACCTCTACCACCAAACCACCGTTGAATTTTTAATTGGGCATAGTTTCATTTAGGCAGACCATGAGAAGTATAAGTCTTCGTAAACCTGTACACCAAACCGCTGCCAGCAAACCTCGGTGACCAAACCGCTGGTCATTGTCGTACTTTTGTACTTTTTCCCTAAAAATTCGGATATGGGTTTTTCTTACTTGAGCAAAACCGATGTTAAGAACTTTGACAAGTTCAAAGCCAAAAACAAACCTAATAAGCCAAAAAAAAGCTCGAAATAAGCTATGAGAAGGAAAGTACCATTGTAAAAGTTTTGTAACATAAAAGAGACCAAATAAAACTCAAACAAAAAGCTTGAACAAGCTGATATATAGCAGGTTACTCAACAACATACACAAAAACTGTTCAAGGTTTTTTCCAGCCAAATCAGCCACAAAAATAAGCTATAATAAGCCAAAAATCAGCCATGAATCATGAAACCAACACAAGTGACCAAAGTGATAGATTTGAAACATAACAAGACGTCACAGATTTGAGACATAATCGAGACCAACCGGACCATAAAAAGTAAGCCGACCCAAGAATGAAACCAAGGCTCTTGATACCAATTAACATATTTAAAGAATCATATATCCATGGTCGAGAAGACTTAAACCATGTAATAGCCATGTTTAAAGAGAGAAAGTAGTGAGAGAAACAAATGTTTGTAATATTATAAGAAGTAAAAATGAATACAAGAGTCTCAACCCCTCCATGAAAGCCTTGGAGGGGTATATATAGCCCATAAGCTTCACAACTATACAATAATGACTATTCTAGTCCCTGCATATAGAACTATATTAAACTATGGTAATTCCGTAATGTCATCACTTAAAATAAAATTATAACAGTAACTTGTCCGAGATGGTATATATGCATCAGCCTCCTGGTTTTCGGAATCTACAACACCCGAGTTATGTTTGTCTTCTACAACGGTCTCTTTATGGTTTCAAGTAGGCCCCTAGGGCCTGGTTCCAAGGATTTTTTGGTTATGATACACGGGTTGGGTTCTCTCACAGTCGATGTCATTATACCTTGTTTATTCTTCGCCAGGGTTCAAACAATGCTTATTTGTTGTTAGACGTTGATTACATTTTTCTTACTGTATCTTCTACTATGTTTTTGCAACAAATTATTTCATCCTTACACATGGAGTTTTCTATGCTTGATCTTGGCCCTCTGAATTATTTCTTGGGTATCTCCGTTACTCGAGACTCCCCAGGGATGTTTTTGTCTTAGCAGAATATGCTTTGGAGATTTTAGAGCGAGCCGACATGCTTAACTGTCAGCCTTCTCGTACACCAGTCAATACATAGACCAAACTGGGTGCAGGTGGTATTCTAGCTTCTGACCCGACACTTTTTTGCAGTATTGCAGGGGCTCTACAGTACCTTACTTTCACGCGACCTAATTTATCATGTATTGTTCACCACTTTTTTTTATACATGCATGACCCTCAGGAGCCTCACCTTGCAACCATTAAGTGGATTTTTAAATTTGTTCATGGCACTACTTACTAGGAACTCTAGCTTTATGCTTCTCCTCATTATCTTTTAGTTGGTGGTTGAAGCAAATTTATATACGTATAGTATTAATCCCGTAAGAATTCTTTCCAAAATACTTCTCAAACAAGAGAAATATAAGGTAGAAATCTCACTAAAGAAAACACAATTTGTATATTTTTATCCGGGAAGTACTGTTCCTCGGGTCGTGTCCCAACGAAATCGTGAATTGAGAATTTAGGAATAATCCGGATTCGAGTTTAGAATAGTAAAGGATTTTTGAATTGTTGATTACACTACAAAATATAATAACATGAATTGAAAAACAATTAACTAGCACGAAATTTAAATGCACAAAACGTATTAAACGCGAGCTAAAACTGAAATTTAAAATCTAAAACACAACTTTTAACAAATTTTATACCTAAAAATCACAAATTTAAAATAAAAATTTTAGGAAAAAGAATTAGAATTTTTTATGAATTTTTGAATTTTTTATGAATTATCTAAGATTTAATGATTTATCAAAAATAAACTTTTTCTAAAAATTAACACTAAAATTTTTCTTTTATTTTTCAAAAATACTAGATTTAAAATGAAAATTAATGCAAAAAGAATTTTAATTTTTCATCTATTTTTCTATTTTTTATGATTTTTATTAGAAAAAGTAATCACTAAAATCTATTTTAATTTCTAGAAAATACAACTTTAATGAGAAAAATATAGAAAAATGGTTTTTAAATTCTAAAAAGGTGCAGAAAAATTATGGAACAAAAAGCCCCAATTTTTATTACTCAATTGAACCCTAATTTGTGTAATTAAAACTTAAACCTAATTTTTATTAAAACTAAAAACTAAAATATTAATTCTTTTTTATTACTTATAAAAGACAGGGTAGAAATGGTACAAAGGGAAAGAATAGGGTAGGCGGGAAAACTTTAGAAAATTTACACAGCAGTGAAAATGATTAACCCTAGACTTTGAGAAAAATACCAAACAGACCCTACGCTAGTGCTTATTTTTGGCTTATTAAAAAGTGCTTTTCAGAAAAAACTTAAAACTAAAAAGTTACTAAGGAGCTTATTTCTAACAACTTTAATAAAAGCACTTATCACTTTTATCCACAGAATAAGCTAGAAATTAAGCCACTAAATGCTGTCACAGAAAGTAAGCTTTTGACAAGATTTTTAGATTTTTGCTTATTGTGAGCTTATTACTTGATGAAACTTAAAAACAGAAGATGCTATTTGTAGCTTAAAATGTGTACTAAATGAATTTAAGCTAAAATTAACCTGTTCTTAACAAATTTAGAAAGAAAATGAGGATGAAAAAGTGCAAGGTCTAATGAAACAGTTTGGAGCTTTTTTTTTATAAGCTAAACAGCTTATGTTTAAGTTCTAGATGCTGAAATTTTGGAATTAAGCTAAACTAACTAACTATAATCCACCTAGGTATAAGGATTTCTAAAACCTCACAAGGAAATGAGAAACTTAAAAGTAAAAAATGGCAAATCCTTATGCTGATATGAAATGCAATTGCTGATGCAATTGGTTGCTGGTGCACTTGGTCTTAAACAAAGATTCAGGCTAGAAGTTTAAATCCTACATTCTACTAAATGCATCTAAATAAACACAAAACTACTTTAAACTCTAAGTTGCTTTTAAGAGTTCTAGAATCTAAACTGTCTAAACTTAAATTTGCCCTGGTGCTGAGAATGAATTTTTAAACTCTAAACCTTGGAATTTGACTAACTAACTTTTAAAACCTGTTTGAAGCTTGAACATATTACATTACTCAACTAAGTGAAATGTTATAACAGTCTAATGTTGACTTTAACAAGTCAAATTCATTAAATCCAAACACTGCCTTAAGTTGACTGCCAAAATATATTTTGCACTTAAAATCTATTTAAAACTAAAGCAGCTTAAACCTAATATCTACTCTTACTAAAAATGACTTAATAAAGCTGCTTAAGCTATAAGATGCCTAGCTTATTTATGAAAATAAGCTAGTTCTTCTACTAAGCTTATACTACCACTATGACAGAATTTTAGAAAAGTGAAATTACTTCAACTAATTCTTATGAAAACTAAAAACAGCTAACTACACAACTTAAACAACATGTTTTACAAAGAAATAAGCTAGAATGATGAGAAATAAGCAAGTGTAAAAGATCAACTTTAAGCTAAAATGAATCTAAAAGAGTGTTAGAAAGCTAAACCTGACTTTTTGGAGTCTCAGGACTAGAGCCACTCTAGTAGAGTGAGTGGCTCAATTTAAGCACCTAAATGGCTCCAAAGCCTCTAAACCAAAGAGCAAATAGCTCAATAAGCTATTTTCAGCTTATTACTTCATAAGCTTCCAATGCATGATCAAATGAACTCAAATGAACATGTTATGATGTGAAATGATTAGAAGGAGTAAATGAATCATTAAAAACAGGATTTAACATGAATTTGAGCTTATGAACATGAATAAGCTCGAACGAGCTTATTAAGAGCTTGTTTGGTAAAATTTGCTTAAAATTGAAATCAAAGCTTAAGTAAACTTGAAACTGAATTATATTGCTCAAATTCGTAAGGTACAAGCTGAATTACATTAAAATGCTTAAAAGAAAGACTGAATTTAAATTACACTAAAAAAAACATAGTAAAAATGGTGTGTTTTCTTCGGCTTGCTTTTTTTTCTTTTATAGCAGCTGAAAAGTCTTTGGCTTGTGTTTGTTATGAGAGTAGAGAGTTCCCCCAGCAATCCTAGCCTTCCATTGGTTCTTGTACACCATCTCACCATTAAAGGGGTCTCGGGTTGAGTGATTGCCAAGTGGGCATGGTTATAGGGGTATTGGGTTGTGGGAAATGGTATGGGGAGAGCAGGGAAGTGTACTAGGGGTGGTGGGACGAGCTAGAAACCATGGGAGAGGCGGTTTGGGTTTTGGCGGTAAACGGGTGAGGTACAGTTATGGTTGGGTTTGGTTTAAACCGAAGATTGAAAAAGATGCAATACTAGCCCCTCATGTTTCTCTCTCTTTTCATTCTATTTTAAACCCAAAATCAGTTATAAAGGGGTTTGGAAAGTGACATGTTTGGCCCTTGCGTTTGTATAACAAAAGAATAAAGAGAGGTTAGGGTAATTGCAATATTGGTCCCTGCGTTTTATAACTAAAAGAATAAAAGGGTTTTGGTAAATTGCAAAACCAGCCCTTGTGTTTAAACATAATAAAAGAATTGCCATTTGGCAGTTTTAGTCCCTCTCTTTATTTCACCATTTTTCTTTTATAAAACACTTAAAAAAATGACAGTTCTAGTCCCTAAGGTTTTATAAAAAGAATTGTGGGCTTTTGTTGGGCTTGGGTTTGTGTATTGGGCTTTTGGGCTTGTATTGGGCCCAATTGAGTGTGTCTGGGCCCAATAAGGTTTAGGCTTATGTTATTGGGCTTTTTAAGGCCCAATAAGGTTCAGGTGGGTTTTGTGTGTACAATGGCTGAGATTGGCTGTAACTGGGCTAGGATTGGGCCTTCAAAGTCTTCACAGTCTTTGTCAATTGCACACAAATGGGCTGTTGAAATTGATTGAGGGCCCATTTGGTCTTCACAGTCTTCATAGTTATACTATTGGGCTTTCCCGGCCCATCAGATGGGTTAAGATTGCATCCAATAGTATTCTTCAGTTCCGGCTCCGGTTTGACTGCTGATTCTTCTGTATTGACTCTGACTTTGGCATTTTTGGACTTTGGCCTTGATTTTGCACAGTCTTTTCCATTCCATGCTCAGTTTTGTCATTTTGGCTTGGTTTTCTGTCTTTTTGATATTTAAGTCGTTTTTAGCAGTTAAAAGATTGTGTTTAATTAAGAACTTATCACCCCTTATATAAATACTTTAACGAGTTCACGTGATCACTACCTAACTTAGCAATTACTAATCTACCAAATTTGACTTGTTTATTAAAAACGTCGTTATGTGGATGTAATGTTTTTTGACCTAAACTTGTTTTTCCTGGGACCAAACTTGTATAACTTGTGTCAGGTTTGTGTCGAGTCAAGAATTTGCCACCATAGTGTCTGAGTAGATATATTTTGTCCATGCACTTTCCATAGTCGTGGGTAACTCTGTAGTATGACTTACTATGGTGTTGCACTTGATGTAATTGAGCATTGGTCACTATGCTTTTGCTACGTTGTAGTGAGCGGATCCGTAATATAATAGGTAATAGATCAGATCGAGAGAAAGTGTGAGAACTGTCGACTTCTAGGGCGCTTACGAATGTTTTCGAGAATCTTATGATGGAGACTGACGGATGGAAAGTTCTTCGTATTACATCGATTTGTTATCTTGTAAAGGGATGTTAACGTTGAGTGCTTTACGTACATTCACAGTATAGATTTGGCGTGCATTTAGGATTCACAAGCTCCATATGAGTTGCTGGAGGTATGGTTCAATTGATATGGAGTAGCATATGATGTCTCCACGATGACGTTTTTCACAGACATGTCTGTTTCGTCACTAGAAAGTATGTCATCTTGACGAAGATTGAGCTGAATAGAAGGAGAGTCTTTGATGTAATGATGAGCTGAGTTAGAGCAAGGATTTGCTGATAGCTAAGATAAAGGGCATGCAGCTAAAACCCGTCTCGAACCGCGACTAAAACCAGACCTCTGACCGAACATCAAGCTATATTATCTGTGATTCGTGAATACTTTAGAAGCGTTTTTTTGTGATATCGCGTATTTGTTGGTTTATGTCGGATACTCAGTATTGGTTCGGTTTTAGCAGTGCGGTTGTTTCGGGCTTCAAAGAAAACCGATCGTAGTCATGTTAGCTCGGTTTCGGCTAAGAACATCCAGACGTTTAATTTACCGATCGGCTTCGTAAACGCAGCACGTGATACCACGACCTCTTATCTCCTGTTTACCGAGTATCTGTAAGGCCATTTTTGGACTTCTACATTATCTGATGCACTTCTAAACCGGTTTTCTGGTTTCTAGCGTATATCTATGGCGTTACTATGCTCAATCGTGTTCGTCGCTTATCTCTTGGTTTGCAGGGTCGTGTCTTGCTTTTTTTGGGTTTGGGCTGCGGTTGGCGTCGAGATCGCCTTCGGATTGGGCTATCGACACCGTTACACTCTGTACAATCCACTGAAAGACTGTCCGACAGTCCTAGGTCATTGTATAGTATTCATTAGTACAGTAGTTTAGAGTCGTTAGATTTGCTTATGTAGTGTTAGAGACGGCGAAAGATGCGCTAATTGTTTGGAAGAAGAAGCATAAATTATTAGCAGAGAAAGAAGTAGAGTCAGTTAACTCCAAGATGCTAGAGTAGTAGTCTCTAATAAAAGCCAAATAGTTATATGACAGCAAAGAATACTATAGGTCTGAGCAGGAATTAGATAGGCATTGTATGATAGAGCGAGTAGATCAGGCTGCTGCCGTTTGTTGGGTTCGTATTATCGATTTTGTGTCTGTGTACTTGCTAGGATGATCAGGCTGGGGGATATTACATATGTATCTCCAGAGTCACGAATTTTTTTTATATGAGTGAATATATATGTTTAGATATATATATATAGATAGATTTAGATATATTGTATATATTATATTATATATATATATTATATATTAAAATATATATATATACCCGTTTTAAAGACCGTGCACAAACCTTGTGTAGTATTTTTCATAAATACTTTAAATACGAAGAACATCTCGACCCATCTAACCTCCCCCCAACCCTTCACTACACTTAACATAACCAACATGTTCTCCTCTCACCAAATCACCACAATAATCCAAAACATCAGCCCCCCCCACGAACAACGTACCCCCCCCCCCTCCCCCCCCCCCCCCCCCCCCACCCTCCACCCCGCCCCCATCAGAATCCCAGATTACAATAATACCCATCCCCCCCCCAAATAACACCCCCCCCCCCCCAACCCACTAACCCACCCCCCCTACACCCTACCACCCGATCCCCTTCCCCCCCCCTAAGTATAGCACCCTCCCCCCCCCTTCCTTCCTTCATAAATTATTTCCTTTTATTCATTACCAGCTTAAAGTCCCCGTGCAACCCGCGGTGTTTTTTAAAGAACTTATTTTGTAAGATGTTATATGCATATAATACGTAGTAAGCAAATTAAATCAAGCAGTATAATAGGTTCTGTTTTACTTTATGAATGTTTGATGAAGTGTAGATTGGGATGGTGGTGCTGTTCTCATTGGCGATCAGATAATAAGTGAATTATTAGATAAACATTTGAGTTTGTAACAATTAAATAAATAAATGTCAAATTTTTAACACAAGTCTGTAGTTTGAACACGTGAGAACTTTAATCAATTGCTTGGTTAATATTTCTCAATAAGATTATCGGGACTTCTACTTTTAACGCATGGTTGTGGTTTGGAACACCTAAGAAATTCAATCAATTGATAAATTCCTGTGAGAAAATAGATTGATCTATGGTGGCGCCACGTTCAGGTTTATCTATGTTGCCGCAACTTAAGTAAGACATTTGGAAATTTATCCGACAAATGATCATTTATAGTGTCCACAACTTCATTCGTTGGAGCAAGAATGGCCTTTTTCTTGGAAGTATGACATATTGTTTATGTTATCTAAAATGTTTGAATAAGTAAAATCAATAATAGACGTTACCGGGTCATCAGCAGCATGTATAAGAATTTTGTTGGTTACATCTATCAAAACCTCTTTGTCGTTTGCTTTAAATAAAAGAACGATGCAATACGTTGTACATTTATGGTTAATTTAGGTAGTCCTCGTGATTATATTAATTGGAGTTTTAATACATGTTCTTCAAAGGGTGGTAAAAAAAACAAAGAGCGTAGAAGAAGAATCAATTCGTGGAAGGTTTTGAATGCGTTTTGAAAATAAAATAGCATTGATGTTAATTGAAACTGATGGACATTTTTGAATTGACAAATAAAGAAACTATGCAATATCACCCATATCAACCCGCTACATAAATTTACCCATATCAACCTTATACAAAATTACCCATATCAACCCATTACACAAAATCGCCCATATCGACCTGTTACACGAAAACAATTATAACGGTGACACTTAATAGGTTTTCCATTTAGAACCATTTCCTAACCGTAGAAAAATCTAATGGTAGAATGAATGTACCACAATAGTATAAATCAAATGGATTTCAACACAATTGACTCTTACAAAGATTCTTTGTTTGAATCGAGGTTATGTGAATCACTGTAGATTGACCTGTGAAGTCTGCAAAATGAAAAGTAAGAATAAAATTAGTTCAACCTATATCCAAATCACAACAACATGGAATACATGTATGACTGAATCAGTTACTTATGTATTTGTTTTTGAATCAGCGTTAGAGATAGATTGGTTTAAATAGGTGTTAAAGATAGATTGTTTATGAATATGAAATTGATGGAAGGTTTTGATTGCATTTTAAAAATTAAACAACATTGATGTTAATTGAAACTAATGAATGTTTTTGAATTGACAAATAAAAGAATGGTGCAATATGGTGTTGTACATTTGTGGTTAATTAAGGTAGTCCACATAAATATATTAATTAGGGTTTTAATGCATGTGCTTCAAAGGGTTGTAAAAAATAAAAGAGTGTAGAATAAAAATCAATTGGTGGAAGGTTTTGAATGCGTTTTGAAAATTAAACAGCACTGATGTTAATTGAAACTGATGGATGTTTTTGAATTGACAAATAATAGAATATTGCAATATAGTGTTACCTGGCTATTTACACAAAATCACCCATATGAACCCGTTACACAAAACAATTATGTCGGTGACACTTAGTATAAATTAAATTAAATCAAATGGTAGAATGAATGTAACACAATAGTATAAATCAAATGGATTTCAACACAATTGAAGCTTACATATTATTTGTTTGAATCGAGGTTATGTGAATCACTGCAGATTGACCTGTGAAGTCTGCAAAATGAAAAGTAAGAATAAAATTAGTTCAACCTATATCCAAATCACAACAACATGTAATACACAAAATCGCCTGCATCTTGGTATTCTGGCAAAAATAAAAACATGTTAATGTTATGTAAATACAGAATCCTTAGGACAAACTTAAAATATAATCCTACAAAATTTTTAAAAACTTACATGCTCATCGATGACTATCATCTCCTTGTTCTTGATGTGTGGTTTACTGAACATTGGTTGTAGCCAAGTTTGTAGAATACGTACACGCAGCTTAATGTTGTCCTTAACTGGCAACAAATCACTGATATAACCAGAAACAAATGTAGCCATAGCTTTGTTAGACAGAGGAAAGTGAATTGTGGAAGAGTATTGTGTACGATTACAACTATTGCATACGATTTATATAGTATCAAACTGCCCAAAAATATAGAACAATATATTAAAGCGTTTTTAATGATTTTATTCATTGCCTTGTTTACTTAGAAGACCATATCAAATTATCAAACTACCCAAAAATATAGAACAATATATTAAAGTGTTTTTAATGATTTTATTCATTGCCTTATTTACTTAGAAGACCATATCAAATTATCAAACTGCCCAAAAATATAGAACAATATTGTGTGATCGGTGTGATTGCAAACATTGCTAAATTTAGGGATTAAGGCATTAAACATTAGATAGCTGCTTATTTCGCATTAATTGTGATTAAAGAGTGTAACGGAATTTTTGTATTAGAGTTTTGCAGTACTTGTACTTACCAAACGTGAGATGCAACGTGGGGATGACACGTAGGATTGACATTAAACATGAGATAGTTGTTTCTTTCACATTAATTGTGATTAAAGAGTGTAACAGATTTTTTGTATTAGAGTTTTGCAGTACTTGTACTTACTAAACGTGAGATGCAACGTGGGGATGACACGTAGGATTTATTTAATGGGGCTGCTTCAAAGGGTTGTAAAAAACTAACAGAATTTTTGTATTAGAGTTTTGCAGTACTTGTACTTACCAAACGTGAGATGCAACGTGAGGATGACACGTAGGATTTACTTAGAAGACCATATCAAATTATCCCAAAAAATATAGAACAATAATATTGTGTGATTGGTGTGATTGCAACCATTGCTAAAATTAGGGATTAAGGCATTAAACATCTGTTTCTTTCGCATTAATTGTGGTTAAAGAATGTAACAGATTTTTTGTATTAGAGGTACTTGTACTTACTAAACGTGAGACGCAACGTAGGGATGACACGTAGGATTTATTTAATGGGGCTGCTTCAAAGGGTTGTAAAAAACTCTATTTTATTATAGGAAAGGTAACAATATATAATTATATATAAAATGATATTTATATTTTATTTCTATAGATATATATATATATATATATATATATTTATTATTATTTTATAACAATTTATCGTAATTCTGGCGTTATTGTGGTATACACTTTAAATTAAAAAATAATAAAAACACTTGTAGACCATTGGATCAAGCTTGATGGATAAAAATAAAATGTTGTTTAATGAGTGACATAGTTGTAATAGAATGAAAAACAAATAACATATTTACCAATTTTACAAAACTGAATTTGACATGTTTTTTTTTATTTTCGTTACAATCTTTTTCACAGCAAGTTTGACTTATCCCAATTGAATTTGTATCATTAATAATGCATATATATGTCTCATTTAATAATGAATTTGAACCCCGAAACCTAATCAAATATGAATTTTTTTTATAAAGTGGTGACACATTATTTCTTTCTTACTGACACATTTCTTTTTTTATTTGTATTTTTAAATATTGATGACACATTACTTTTCTCTATTTGTTTTTCTATATATTAGTGATACTTTTTTATCTTTATTTTTATATGTTAGTGACACATTATTAATGATACATTACTTTTTCTATATGTTTTTCTATGTATTAGTGACACATTATTTTTCTTTATTTGTTTTTCTATATATCAAAAAGTTTGTTGGAAGTATATCTAAGTAGATATCTATAGAAAGATAATTAAATGCTCGTCGTGATGGTATATTTTTTTCGCTTAACGATTAACGGTTTAGGAGATATTTAAGTTTTAAAAAACTAGGCGAAATAAAAAAAATTAATCTCAACCATTGATTTCTTTTTAAATGGATGATGCGGATGAGTCCTTTAGTATCTAAGCCATTTATAGTATCCAATATAAGTCTCCTCAATAAATATGAGGTTTATGAGGTATTAATGGTGAGTGATAGTGTAAGATATGAATAATGAGACAAAGTTAAGATCATGTGATTATGTAGAAAATAAGATTATCATAATACCCTTAATTAAATTAAAATTAATTAGTATTTTCTTTTGAACAAAAAGGGGACATTGTCACTTTTGTTATTTGATGGCCTATTGTATTTTTACTTTATGTTGTATACCCCACTTGGATAACACTAGTCATATATAATATATATATAATATTATATATATATATATATATATATATATAATATATATTTTTATTTTATTTAGGGTGAGGTTCTTTTCAGGAACCAAAAATTAATGGTTACTGAAACTGCTCGGAGGAACCAAACATCAATCCAAGCAAAATTTTTTTGATTATTTATTTTTTTACTTAATTTTAAAAGGGGGTATTATAGTAAAATTACCATTTTGTATTTTCTTTTTAAATTTTTTTTAATACTAAAAAAAAACGTTTTTTACTTCCGGAAAAAATTTAGGAATTTTGTTATATTTTATTTCAAAATAATTTTCTTTTTCCAGCAATTATTGATTTTCAAACGTAAGGATGCATCATGTGTTTTTTTTTTTCTTTACATAATTTACATATTATTTTTACCGTTAAATGCTTAACCTCTAATGTGTTATTGTCAACCATAATATTAACACAAGTTGCATGGACTGGACCAAACATATACCTTACATGTACAATTTACATTTCCAAAACCAAAAAAAAAAATTAATAAAATTAACAATCAAAGTTGAGATTACAATTTTCAAATTACAAAAACTTCTAGAAAAGTAAAGAATAAATGTATAAAGTTTTCGTTATGTATAGGGAATGTCTAACTGATCTTTTAATAAAAAAAACCAGATTTGGTTTGCCGTAATATTTGCACATGTATTTTCCTCTTATCAACAAATGCCCGTTATATTTTCTTCATGTTATGGTGCATCCACTTCTAGATCTTCTATTGCTATCCTTCATCTTCATCAATCTAAACCCAAGTTGGATACACAAATACAAATTAAACCAACGAAACAATAATAATAGGAAACAAATCTTTTATTGAATAAACAATTAACAAAAACATATACGCACACATTCTTTGTTTATATCAAAAATAAAAAAATGGATTATAATTTTTTTTAAATTAATTATTAACAAAAAAAAAACACATTTGCCACAATTCTGACATATATGCATATCTTCTAGCATGGATTTTTATGTCAGTCTTTAAAAACACTTATTGCACACCCTTTTCATTAATTTTATACTGTACCATAACACCATATATGCATCATTCCAGGGAATTTATTTTAATCTAAAAACCGAACATAATGGCAAACACCCTCAATTAATTTTTATTACTAAACCATAAATACACATCTATTTTGCACACTTTTTTTTCACTTTTATCTTTGAAAAAAACAAGGAAAACAATTAAATGTTTGCTTATATCAAATCATTGGAAAACTTTTTTTGGACACGGACTAACTAATCATAACAACATATGCACGATCTGTAACTTCTATCATAACATATGCAAATCTAATATTTCTATATATAGCAACTAAAATAAAGCATATGCATCCACACTTTTTTCGCAAAGCCATTATCCTCATTTTCAACTTAGTAAATTGTGTTACTCAATTTAATCCAAAGTTTATAAAAGACCACCAAGTAAAGCATATTCAGTAAATCCAATCAAATACCATTACTATAAATTTATAAAATAAATAACAACATGTTTGCTTTACGCAAGTACAAATATAAGATAAGGAAAAGGGTTAATAAATAAGAAGAAAACATGCGCGTATTAGTATAAAGACCTAAACTCATTCCAACACAAACAATTTTATACGGATACAGTAATTTTTTAATCATAATTATCATTTCATATCATCTAAAAAAAACATTCTTGTCCTATTCAAAAAAGTATCTACTTTTTTGAGTTATATAAATTGTAGTACAATTAATGATGGGGACAATGATTTTTCAAATCCAGTCAAGACATTGTTATCAATTTTAGGCAAATCCTATTCATATAAAATGTTAGGGTAAATCGGATATTAATGATTACCCATAAATCATTACGTGCAAATGCTAAGCCAATTTACACATTTATAGGTTTACATATGCTTAGTTTGCAGGTTACTTTACTTGTTGTCCCGCGACCCCTATGCGCGGAGGGGGAGGGGGGGAAAAATGGAGGACATATTTTCCTGGCAACCTGGTCAACTTTCCGACATAAAACTCCTATTATTCTAGTACTAGTATGCTAAGGGGAACACGGAGTCTGGCCAAAATAACCAAAATACCAAAAAGTTTATTAATTCAACCCAAAATAATTATAAATAAAAAACTATTGTTAGATTGATACAAAATCTAATCATAGATGCAAAATCCAAACCATTTGAATAAAGAATATTAAACCATATGTTGCAAATTTCCGAATCTGTGGTTGGATTGTGTCATTGATTAGAACATATAAGAACATACTATCATCACCATCAAATACTCAAAATATTCTGATACAATCGATTTTTTCCAATTTCGTTTTACGTGGCACGTAGTAAACAAATCAAACCATCCAATTCTTTTCATTTTTTTTCGTAGATACAGATCAATCAAAATGAAATCTTTTTAAAAGATGATTTAGAGGAAAAAGAAACAAGAATGTAGTCTCTGTAAAAGAATCAAAATAGAAAGCATAGTAAAGAATTAAATCTAACCATGATAATAAATCTTAAAAGAAAAATTAAGATCAGATCTAGGATTATATTGAAAACCATATTATTTTATGAAACAAGATTAAAAAGATGATTTACACATATAAAATAGAAAATGACTTATAAATAAAAAACTTACAACATCATGGTTGCTGCCATATTTTTTAACAATTGAAATCTGGATTTAGATTTATAAAGTGGCGGCTGGTTCATCTTCAAAAATATAAATATGATAAGAGTGAAGAAATAAATTTGTAACTGGTCCTATTTTTGTGCAAGTTGATTTTCTGTAAACTTCCATAATTGCCCTTTGATTTAATAAAAATATAAAACGAAATTCTATTTATTTACCATAATGCCATTTCTTTTTTAGCCATTGATTATTTTGATCAAAGGCTAGCATTGGTTCTCGCAGTTCTGTACTTTCATTTGGTTCTGAAAAGAACCTCACACTATATATATATATATATATATATATAAATGGGTAAAACGGGAGTGCTTGCTAAATTAAATGATTTTTGAACTTTTTAATAGGTCTTTTCTGTTCTTGTTTGATTGTGAGGGGTTATAAGTTAAAAGGGGATAAAATTATTTATTTCCAGGTTTGTTTTATTTACATTGCGTGTGGGACCAGCAATGGCTTAGTATGGGAGAATTTGATGAGCGTTAAAATACACATCTTTTATACCCCGTAAAACACTATAAATTGGACTAAAAATGCTAAAATATGCTTAATTATATTGCAAATATGTTTGTTTGGTATTTTTATGTCTTGCAGGTAAAATGATTAAAAACGATGCAAAAACGGGAATTATCAGGCTCAATTTGGTCAAGTTTAATTATTACTCAAAGCCAAGATGAAGTCGTGAAAAGTTCCCAAGCATACCAGTAGAAAGAGCTAACAGCAATGGCAAATTGTTACTACGAAATGCTCCAAGCGTTTCTTTGTTGCTTAGGCAATGAAGAATATTATGAATAAGAAACCCCATTGAGGTGAAAAAGGCACCCTTTTGAAAAGTTAATCTTATCTGAAATCAGTGTGCTAATTCCCATAAGTGCAATTGCTCACAGATCTCCGAGTTGGGAATAGAAGTAATACCATCTTGATCATCCACTTGAGATGTCGTCTTAAAGATGCTTCGGTGATAGACATTGAGTGACCATCAATGGTAGCAGTAATCTGAACGTCTCCTTTATCATCAGTAGAAGCTTCAGCAGACCTCCAAAATATTTAATAAAGGAAATATAAACATCGGTTCTTTGTTGAGGGTTAGCATTGTGACTTTGAATTTAGAATTCGATGACTTGATGAAACCCTGCACTTCCTGTAGATTTCTCTAAAAACGCTACCATGTTGTGCTTGTCATAAAATTCCAAATTTTCCATGACTGAAAGTGTGAGTAATCGTGTGGGATATGATCGTGGATGAATATATGAAGGCTGGAGAAAGTTAATTATGATTTAAATAGAGAAACGTAGAGATATGGTTTGACCGACTTAAAGAAATTGAGTTTATCGTGATTAAATGAAACATATATATATAAAGATCACGAAAGTCCAATTGGTCAAACCCCTATATCATAGGAATTTGGCAAAAATATCTCAACGGCTCTATTAATTAATGAAAAATCTGTTAGGGCCAAACAATACTAACGGTCATCCAACAGTACTAAATTTGGTCTAGCAGTACTAAAATAAGCCTAGCAGTATTAACTTCTCCACCGAAAAGCAGTACAAAACTCAAAAGTTTTGTTTTAGTACTCAAATATAACTTCATAACAATCTCCCTCTTTCTGTTTTTAAAGCTAACTTTTTTATCTCTCAATTCTTTTGGCTCACTTTTCACTCTGTCTATATTTCACACATCTCTCTTTTTGTTTTTAAGCTCACCAATTCTCTCTTTTCTTTTGGCTCACATATTCACACAAAGTATAGTTTTTGGCAAACTACAGTCATTAAGGGGATTTGTTTTGTCTTACCAATAGCCGTTTGCTGTGGACTAAGCCATGCGTCCATTGTAAAAACTTGGTGCATTGATGACCTCATTAGTTTTGAGTAAAACTATCAACTATCAACGGATTGAGAAGTCATTTACCAATAGCGTTTGTTTGGGATAGCAATGCTTCATTATAAAAACATGGTGCATTGATAATACCATATTAGTTTGGTGGCCATGTAGCGGAAAGTAAGGGGCGTATGGTTGTGTGACGTGGGCGGGGAGGCGAGTTTCGGTGCGGTAAACTATCATCTATCAGCGGATTTGAGAAGTCTTTTACCAATAGTCTTAGTTTGCTCTGGACTAGGTCAATATTCTTGATGTCTATAACAGACATTTGAGTGAAACTGATGACCATTTGTGGTGTGGTTTTAAAACCAACACTTTAAGAACAAACAAACATTCCTCATTCTTCCCCTAAAATTAATGAACATTGAGAAACAAATTTCACAACTTCATTGCTTTTTTTAAAATCTGTAAGAGTTAGCTCAACACCAAGAAAAACATAATCTAACCATTTTTCTTGTTTAGCAGTATTAAATGGTACTAACAGGATTAACAATGAGACACAGAAATAACTAGCAATACTAACTATAAGTAACAGTTTTGACAAACAGTTTTAATATAACTAGCAGTACTAATTATAACTAGCAGTATTAATTTACAAAGACTTAACAGTACTAACTTTAACAAACTTTACAAAACAAACAAGAGATATAGGCATTAGGGATTTAGCATTCCAATACCTTGAGACCATGTATGAAATTACCGGCAATCAAAACCTTTTGTAAGATGATCTGCTTACATTATGTTCAGTGTTAATCTTAACATTGGAAAATAAACCTTTTTAGCATTGCAGTCTCTTATAAAATGATGCCTAATCTCTATATGTTTTGTTTTAGAATGTTGAATAGGATTTTCTATTATGCAGATAGTACTGTTATTGTCAATATAAATAACAGTATTCATAAAATTGTACCCATAGTCCAGCAGTTGGTTTTGGATCCACAGCAACTTGCAGCAACCACATATTCAGCCTCAGTTGTAGAAGTGGCAACTACAGTTTATTTCTTGCATTGCCAAGAGATCAGTCTAGTTCCCAAAAACTGACAACCTCTAGTTGTTGACATCCTATCTTGTTTTGAGGGTTTTTAGCTCCAGCATATAAAATTCACTATCAGTGTAAGCAACTAATTCTAATGGAGAATCCTTAGAATACCAAAGTCCTAATGATGGTTTTCCTTTAAGGTATCTAAAGATTCTCTTAACAGCTAAGAGATGGGAAATGAACTTTGGGAGAAACTGAAACTTGCACATGCACACACTGCAAAAATGAGATCCTGGCCTAGATGTTGTAAGAGTACATCAAGGAGCTATGTTGATCTATAAAAGAACGTTATCAAACATCAATAAACAGATCACATCTTGAACCATAGGCTTTTCCAAATCTGAGGAGTAGAGGAAGACTTGCCCCATATGAGTAGTGTTGAACTTTCTCAAAATCTCATGGACATATGTTTCTGACTGATAAATATTCTTTCTTTTTTTGTTGGACTTGTATCCCAAAAAGGAAGGTTGAGTTTCTCCTATAGAAATCATTTGAACTTATCCGTCATACGCTTCTCAAACTCATTCACATAATTCCTTTCTTTGTAGATCAAAGATAATGTCATCACATAGATTTGAACAATGAAAGATATGTCCCTTATGCCTCTGATGAATAATGTTTTGGTCAATCTTTCTCTTTTCAAAACCATTGCACAAGATATAATTTGCCTAAAGTGTATTACCAAGCTCTGGGTGCTTGATGCAGGCCCCATAGAATGTTTCACTACCTTAGAGACATTAGCGGTATGGTCAGGATCTTCAAAACTGGAGAGTTGACATACATTATACCTCATCTTTCAATTTGACCATACAGGAAGGCACTTTTTTACATCATTTGGGAGACCATAATATCCCTCATATATGAAGCCATAAGCCAGGATTATTCTTTATGGCTTATATTCTAGCCACAGTGAGCAAAGGACTTAATTCACTAGTCTATGACCTTTCTTGAGTTATGTCCTTGACAATAAGTCTTGCTTTGTTATGATTGGACAATCCCCCTTTTATCTTTTTGTTTTCTGTTACCCACGTTGTAACAATTGGCTCTTGACCTTTAGGTAAATCCACAAGAATCCAGACCTTTTCCAGTTTGACTTGAAGAAGTTCCTTCCTGCATTGCTTCCTACCCTGCAGGATTCTCTAAGCAGCTTGAGAAACTCTTTTTGGTTCTTCCTGAGAGAGGAAACAGACAAAATGACCATTATGAAGATCTGATGAGTTCTTCCCTTTCATATGATTGCAATAAGAAATACCTTTATAGAGTAAGAAGTTTTCATCCTTCTAGTCTGAACATATGACTGCACATCACCAATCACATGCTCAATTGGGTGATCTTTATGAATTCTTGTGTGAGGAGTGGTAGGGATATCATAAGATTGAGGAATGTTTCCTAATTCAATTTCTTGGTCCTCTATATGTGAGTCTTCAGATGCAGGACTAGGTCCTACCAAGTCTTCAGGAGTAGCAGTATTAACTTTAGGGAGAGCAGTACTAACTTCTCTACTACCAGTATTAATATCTGGTCTGGCAGTATTAACTTGTGGATCAGCAGTACCATTTTCCTTAAGATTGCTACCATTATGAGACTCTTCTGTAGCATCATCTTCATCTTCTATTTGAGCATCATCAACAATTTTTGGTGAAGCATCCTTCCAAATTGGCATTACAATCCAAATCTTGATCTTGTGAGAAGGTTTGCTAGACTTAGAAACTCCTTGTATACTGCAATATTCAATTAGAAGATTTTCATTGCACACTGGTACATAATTCATTGATTGAGTTAGAGAATCAAGATCAAACAACCACTTTGGGGACCATTTCCTTTCAATCATATGTTATTCTCTAAGAACCCATTATGCAAGTTTTCTTGAACTTTTCTGGTTCTAATGTTGTATACCCTAAAAGCTTTGCTACTTTAGGAATATCCACACAAAGAAAACCTTCATACTCTTTTCATTAAAACTTTGCCCCAAATTATCTAAGTATGAGAATAGTAACATGACATCCTCCAGGTTTCATGAAGCCTATAGCTGGTTTAAAACCTTCTAAAGTGTCATAAGGAGTCTTGTTATGAGGCCTGGACTATTAAGACTATTTCTGTACATAGCAAGCAGTAGAATCTGCTTCTACCACAAAATGTAGGTAGTAAACTAGAGTCAGATACATTGTTTCTAGCAGCTCATGAGTGTCCTATTCTTCCTTTCAGCTACACCATTTTGCTGAGGAGTCCTAGCTACACTATATTCTCTTTTAATACCTTTCTCCCTACAGAAATCATCCATCACCTTGTTTTTAAAACTCTGTTCCCATTATTCACTTCTAATATTTTTAACTTTTATTATACACTAGGTTTTTAACTCTTTGATAATGGTTTTAAGGATCTCACTTGTTTCATCTTAGTTGTTAAAAGAAAACCATGAAAATCTACTATAATCATCGTGGGGACTACCTAAGCAGTCTTTTTATGCATTAATAACTAACACAATAGTTGGTCCAAAGAGATCCATGTGAAGCATAAAAACAATGGCTTAGCAATGGGATTAATGGCCTTGGTTTTACAAGAGCTCTGTGTTGCTTTCTTTAAGGACAAGCAACACAAGTTTGGTCATTCTCAAATCTTTTTTAGGCAAATCTCTTACATAGATTTTCTTTGACAAGTGATTAAAATTCTTAAAATTTATATGACCCCAATCGTGTCTATGTCGGAGCATTGATTCTTCAGACTTGTAGCTTTTGCAACTAGACAAGTTAAAACTATCTTTAGGAACTATCTGTTTTTTTCAATATCAAAAACTGTACCATGTATCCTGTACTCCAGGAATTTTAAGAAGTATTCTGATTTATCAGGCAATTAAAATTAGGAGATTGGACAACGATATTCAGATGTCAGTTTAAGAAACAATAGGTTCCTTTTTGGTCACACATATGTGAGACAATAAGAGGTTGAACTTTAACTCTTTGGACAAAGTACTACGTCATCAAAAATCAAGATTACCAGTTTTAATAGTTACGCTGTACCAGGAATTCTGCCCTCCATATGCTCTCCACATAAGTAACATAAACGCCATCAATGTCTTTGAAATTAATAGTATGTATCGTTTCAGTCATGTGCCTTGAGCATTCACTATCATACAAAGCTTTATCATTTAGTTGTGAATTACTTGGCACATAAAATTTATGAAAGTTAGTTTTATCTTGGGGGAACCAAGCCTCTATTCTGACTTTGGGACTGCCCTGTGATCAATGTTAATTATTTTGTTGAAAACCAGTGACTGCACCATTGGGTTTGATGGTTTCCAAACCCACATGCTAAAGGGTCTTTAACAACATTTAAATCCCCTTGACCTTTGGACAAGTATTAACATTTTGCCTACCAATATTAACATTTTGATTATAAGACCTTTTTGTTAATGTTGTTCTCTTGTAAAAGGGCCTGTGAACAGTTGATTGTTCTTGATTTTGAAAATATGTCCTTGGTCTAGCACAATGAACTGTTGATTTTGGGTGAGCTAGTATAAGAAGGCATAACCGTATTAAATGACTAGCAGTACTAAAAGTTCTTGCCATGTGTTAACAGACCTAAACAGTATTAACAGGCCTTGTGCAGTATTAACAATTTTTAGGCAGTCTCAATTAAGACTGTCTTGTGCCACATGTTTGTGTACACTTCTTTGGGACCAGCTGTATTGAATGTGATTCAAAACTTCAAGATAAAACCTTGCTTGTTATTAAAAACAAAGGTAATCCTAATTGATGGATTTCATGACCATTTAATCCTTGGTTTCCTCTAGGGCTTTGTGACTGTACAGTTCTAGCATACTAACTGTCCTCCTAACTAGTTTTTTGTGTTTAACAAAACTCTTTCTTAGTAGCAGTAGGTATAACTGTTTCTTTTAACCCTTTTGGGGACAGGTCTCAACAACATCCTCATCATCTGACACCCAATCTTCAATAATTGGAGCATCATTATTCTCTCTAGCTTTCTTAGGTTCTTCTTCCCTAACTTGATTAGCAGGACAGAAAAACTTTTCTTTCCAATCTTTGTCTACCTTAAGTGGAGACTTAACAGAGCTAGAATCAGTCTTTTGTTGTTGTTTTAAAGAGTCATCAGTATTCTCCTTAGAATTATCTGACTCTTTATCACAACCAGTGGTAGGCTTTACACTTGAATCCCTAGGACCATACTCATTTACCTCAGGTTGTTTGAATTCTTCTAGACCTGAATAAGATAAGTCTAAAGGTGTTGGTCTATTAAGAATCAAGGGATGAGGTGAGGGGACAGCATTATAACCAAAACCCTTTTTGCTCTTGTCAGTTATCTGGTTGCTAACAACTGATCTAAGTCTTTTGATGATTTTTTAAACTTTGCAATCTTAAATTCAAACCCCTCCTTTTCTTCCTTAACCTTTTCAAGTTCAGTCCTAAGTAATCCCATTAGATATTCTTTGTGACCTACACTTCTTTTAAGCAAAGCAATTTCCTCAGAAAAAAGGACTTCAGATTCTTTATATTTAAGAATTTGTCCTTCTAAAATTGATAAACCTCTTTTGTATGTAGAAGCTTTAAAACCAGTATCATCTAATTTAACAAGTAAATCATCATACTGTTTCTTTAGAGCTTCATAATTTTTTAAACAAGATTTAGAACAAGATTTATTTTTTTTTCATTTTTATCCCTCAGAATTGAGATGCCTAAGGAAGCCCTGTTTGCTTGAATGTCTTCATCTGCCAATGTCATCTAATCAAATTCAGCCCCATCTATAGTTACACATTGCCTTTTCAGAGCTTCTCAATCCTTACTGCCTTTGATGAGCTACCTTAATTCCAATTTCTGTGGTCTTTACTCCTATGGTGCGCTGCATTCTATGGCAAAATGTCTCATTTTATGGCGTTGATAACATTCTTACCTGTGATTTCATATCCAGCAGTACTGCTTTCCATCAATGATGATTTCTTCCAGTTCTCTGATGACTTCTGGCCCATCTATGTTAGTTGTGCATATTCACTTTAGATCCATTTCTTCTAAATATCATCATGATGTTGCTAAGATCTTCGTTGATTAGGTTGAGAGATCCTTGGTGGTTGAGTGGATAAAACGGCAAATTCTTACTTGTGGCATTCAACTAAAACTAGCAAGTACTAATGTCAGTTCAGGCAATATTAACTTTGGTTACCCAGTGTATTAAATTCAGGATTAACGAGTTTTAGTATTAATATGTTTTTAGTACTGCATTGCACCTGAAGTGGTTTAGAAATGCCAAGTTCCTTATTCATCATTTGTTAGCACTAGCAGTTCTCATTAAAACCTTTTTGTTCAACTAATTTTAAAATTGTTTGTTCAAATCATCCAAAACCATAGTATCAAAAGTCGGTTATGTTCATCAGACTACACATGTGTATCCCATTCAGAAGGTAAGCTCCTCAAAATTTCAACATTTCAGATCTTCTGGAGGGAGTGATTACACCATATTTGCAATCTACTAACAAGCTTTTGAAGCCTGTTAAAGATAGAATCAAGTGATTGAGCTTGAAGCATTAAAGTTTTCATACTATTGCTTCAGCATGGCCTTTGTGGTCTTTTTTTTTTTATTTCTTTGTTGCTTCATTCCCTCCAAATCGAGCTTTAATGGCAGCAAACATTGATTGAGCATCAACATACTGGTCAAAGGTAAGTTGATGTTCATTGGGCAGTGCCATGAGCAGAAGACTTCTGGCCTTTACATCATTCTTTTTACAAATCTTTTCTTCAGCAGTAGAAGGACTAGTCATCTTCAATTGTTCGTTGGAAAGGGTCTGTTTTGTTGTAACAGGAATAGGTACACATGAATTCCATTCTCGTATGACATCCATAAAGCATAATCATGAATCTGAAAGTACTGTCTTGATCCTTTTCTCCCAAATCTCATATTCCCGAGTCAGTTTGAGAATGGGAAGCTTTGCCAACACATTGTTCTGAGAAGATTTCCAACTCCATTTTTCATTGTCAAAGTTTCGCAAAGCAAGGCTCTGATACCACTTGGTTGTATCCCACGCATCTTGGTGATTCTGTTCCGTAGTATAGTGTTGTTACCTTGGATGAATCCAAAATAACAATGGTTGAGACTTTGTTTGTATACCAAAGTGTATGCGGAATCTACACTTTGATACTCTAGAGGTATTTATCAATGGAACAGTAACAACCAAAGAACAATGAATAAAACACAAACTGCTTCAATATTATTAGAATAATACGAGTACTCTTGTAGTACTAGGGTTACAAACCTTGAAGCTATTCTTTCCTCTTATATATAATCTAAATCTCTTAAGCAGAAAACAACTCTACTTAAACATTAAACTAGGATCTCCTTTTATACAAACAAGGAGTCCTTTACAAGATAAATGCCAAACTATTTAGAAGTTGTTACAATTCAAATACAAATATAACAGATATACATTCCTTATTTTTCTCTTTGCATCCTTATCTCCAAGTCAGCAGCTTCGACCATCAGCAGTATTAATCTTTCTTCTAGCAGTATTAACCAACTCTGGCAGTACTAAGTTTGTACTGGCAGTACTAACTCCATTAGTACTGTTAGTTATACCTTGACAGTATTAACTCTTGTGATGATTTATTCCCAACAATATATATATATATATATATATATATATATATATATATATATATATATATATTTATATATTATATATATATCTATATTATATATATATATATATACTATATATATATATAGGTGAGACTTTCTTTTCAGAACCTTGCCTTATGTGAGGACTGTCAGAAACCAC
Source organism: Tanacetum coccineum (assembly GCA_026074375.1). NCBI lineage: Eukaryota > Viridiplantae > Streptophyta > Magnoliopsida > Asterales > Asteraceae > Tanacetum > Tanacetum coccineum. The sequence goes on along the minus strand of BQNB010022912.1, from coordinate 24,352 downwards.
AAAAAACATTTGCGATGCACGCCTTCAATCATTATATTTTTGATTACATATGTTCTAATTAAAGCATATATGTTTTAAAAAAACATATTTTATCTAAAGAAATTTGATAAGGAAATAGGAAATACAAAATTTTTATATTGAAAGGTGTGCATGTATGTTCTTATAAGGCATGCAACAACAATATTGCGACCATGTACAACTGGTTTTGGTGAAAGTAGCATGATAGTTCATGATGATCCTTGAAGAACATAAGTGGATTTCTTTACGATTATTGATGATTTATTAATGTATTTTTTTATTTTTAAAAGGCATGCATGTATGTTTTTGGTGGTTCTGTCAGTTCTCGCACTAAGAATGGTTTGAAAAGTAAGGCCCCATCTATATATATATTATATTTATATTTCTGGCGTTATTTGGTTAACTTTAAATTAAAAAATAATAAAAACACTTGTAGACCATTGGATCAAGCTTGATGGATAAAAATAAAATGTTGTTTAATGAGTGGCATAGTTGTAATAAAATGAAAAACAAATAACATATTTACCAATTTTACAAAACTGAATTTGACATGTTTTTTTTATTTTTGTTACAATCTTTTTTCACAGCAAGTTTGACTTATCCCAATTGAATTTTTATCATTAATAATGCATATATATGTCTCATTTAATAATGAATTTGAACCTCGAAACCTAATCAAATATGAATTTTTTTTATAAAGTGGTGACACATTATTTCTTTGTTTTAAACTTGTCATACACAATAACATTATTTTTTATATATATATTAATGACACATTACTACTGACACATTTCTTATTTTATTTGTATTTTTAAATATTGATGACACAATACTTTTCTCTATTTGTTTTTCTATATATTAGTGATACTTTTTTATCTTTATTTTTATATGTTAGTGACACATTATTAATGACACATTACTTTTTCTATATGTTTTTCTATGTATTAGTGACACATTATTTTTCTTTATTTGTTTTTCTATATATCAAAAAGTTTGTTGGAAGTATATCAAAGTAAATATCTATAGAAAGATAATTAAATGGATGATGCGGATGAGTCCTTGTTCTGTCATGTCTAGCCATTTATTTATAGTATCAATATAATTCTCCTCCAATAAATATGAGGTTTTTGAGGTATTAATGGTGAGTGATAGTGTAAGATATGAATAATGAGAGAGAGTTAAGATCATGGGATTATTTAGAAAATAAAATTACTATAATACCCTTAATTAAATTAAAATTAATTAGTATTTTCTTTTGAACAAAAAAGACACTTGTCACTTTGTTATTGATGCCTATTGTTAATTTTACAATACCTTTAAAACATCGATACATAACATTTGAGCAATGAGACCACCAAAAATATAAAATTATTAATTTACAATTTTAACATTAAACCGAGTAATAACCAAAATCAATACATGAGTAACGGGTTTGTCTGTGTATACAAATTAAAAATAGTGATACTATACCATCAAAATCTCAAAAAAGCTAATTTCTCATACATAAGTTGATACACCTAATACACATCAACCACTAAAAACTTGATACACAATACTAAAACTTGATACACATTACACGTCGAATCAAAGTGTATCACCTAGTTTACATAAATTTTCAAAAGAAAACCCATCAAATCTTTAACAATTTTAGTTGTAATTAATTACGTTTTTATTTTGTTTTAAGGAGAGTGTCATTTGTGAGATTTTGGTTGGTTCTTATTTTTACAACTTTAAGAAAGTTCTCATTTGATCTCAATTATATATATATATATATATAGATATTATACTTTTATATATATATTTATATATTTATATATTATATATTTACTCTATATATATTATATATATATAACATATATATAACACTACTTAGTCTTATGTAACCCGCCGATCAGGTTATGTATTATATTATATATATATATATGATATATATCATAACCTTTATATATATAATATTATATTATATATTTTAATATATATAATATATACTGGCTAATTATATGAAATTTCTATACTTAATGAACTGTATTTGCTATTGTATGTTCAAGTGATGTGTCGTGGAAGAAAACGAAAGAATACATGTAGATTTGAAGATTAAACGAAGAAGTAAACTCAAGCTCTAGCTTCCCGACACCTGTCCGCTGTTTTGGCCATAACTAGAGCATACGAGCTCCAATTGACTTGATTTAACCGGCCACAAAAAGAGGAAACAATTATCTACAACTTTCATTTTTTGGCCAAGAGTTGAAAATACACCAAGTACGCCGCACTTACCAAATTGTGCGGCGCACTTTTCACCAGCACAAAGTACGGCGCACTTATGAAAATTGTGCTGCGTACTTTTCGTCTGTAACAGCAAAAATGCATACTTACGACTCCCATTTACTCCACATACAATGATATGCTTTCTCCTTGCTCCCAAAGTGTTGTAAAACGTTGAATATACCTATTTTAGCCAGTAGAACTTCATACCATCATTGGAGAAGAAGAGAGTTGGTGAGGATCCTTGGATCCAGTGATCCAAACACTCATTTATCCTCATTGAGCCACCATTACCATCACTATCCCTCGTAACTACGAATTTTCAAAAGTACACCATGATTTCCAGACCTTAAACTTCACCTTTCTAGACCCTAACCATGTTACACTTGATATTTAGATGGATTCACACCAAATCCTTATAAGTCACTACGATAAACCTTGTTACCAAACACTCTATTTAGCGACACTTTATGGATTTTTAGAGGTGTACGTGACATTTACTTGGGTATATTCAGTAGCATTAGGTTGTTGGTTGATCATGAAACTATCAGGGTTTGGATTGGTGGTTGTTGTATGATGTGTCGTTGTGTGTAGGTAATTATATTATCAAATTTTACTATTTATATTTTGCCGACTTTACCTATTAACTAACACTAATGGGCAGTGTACCCAAACAATTATAGGTTCATTGGCACGAGTTTTGGTCAAATCTAAACTAATATGGTAACCAGTAAGACAAGTAACACACACAAGCAGATAAACAAATGATAAAGATGCAGTCAAGCACTTATGTAAGGAAAATCTATCTCAAATATGGAAAAAACATAATCAAGAAGGGGTCAGCTGAGCTCGAAAGGGGTAGCCGGTCCAAAAGCCCTATTATACCACGTATGCTCTAATCGGATTGAACTTTTGTTGACCCCGAAGGCCGAATTCTATGGTAGAGAACGCTGTAATAATAATTGGTCCATAAGAAACTTTTTTAAGTCTCTCAAGATGGCCGTCATAGCCCTCTAGTAGGTTGCTCTGGTATTCTTTAGGGCTTAGGCTTCGAAAGGCGCCAACTACCTTCTTACTGACAGCACAGCTACGTGCTGGCACTCAATTAGTAGCGCTGACACATCACTCGTGTAGGAATTATTTATGTGTGCAATGATTGTGTACTTCATTGGTGTTATATCATTCCTAAGCTAGGTGGTTCTTCTCCCTAAACTGGAGGTTTGTATTACAGTTAATCCTGTCACAATTAACCTAAACCCGCATAAAGCATACATAGCTGATTATAATCTATCTAGGTGACAAATAGTGAAACCTAGCTCATCGAGACTTTACCAACTTATGCCCAATGGTTATCTATATGCTGGTAGTCTACGGTCCGAGTCCCTACTGATATGGAGGTTGCGAAGACTTCACAGGAAGCTTTACAATCCCCTAGGAAGTATACCTAATCGTTGCAGTGAAGTATAGGCAAGACTCGGGGTTTATTATCATTCTCTAGGGGAATAGGTTGGGAAGGCTCGAACATGGTCTAACAGAATTCTAAGGGGTTGAGAGAAGATTCTTTTTTTATTTTTATATTTATAAGAAGGCAGGTAAATATCATGATTTTGAGAGGTTGGTTTGTTTATCTAATAATTAAACTAATTATAATCTATACTACTAGTGATAACTTTATGATAAAAATATGTATTTACCTAATCATGCATTACTCCTCAGATTGATTCTCCTAGATCTATTGCCTTGTCACACTTGTGATGATTTATGTAAGTATTTCCTAGGTCATGAATGGATTACACGAACCCGCCGTTTATTTAATATTCCGTTAAGGCAACGCACAAGTAAGATAGTATGAAGACTATTACAAGGCCCCTAAGAGTATATTAAATGCATGTGAAATATCTTAAGAAGGATCAACCATATTAGGGGTAAGGTAGTATGAAAACTGTTACCGATGGTATCCTTTCTACACACTCGTGTTTCCCTAGATGTCTATGCCAATTTAATATCTTATGGCTAGTTTTCTAGAGCCTAACGCGCACATCCATCAACAAGAAGCAACATTAAAAGGATCTACAACCTAAGTTTCATGCAATCATAAGTAAATACAAAGGAGGGTTTAGCCTAGCATGTTAAAGATAAAGCAAGAACATAGATCAATCACACAACACATAGACATATTGAATGATTAATGATAAACAATCTTACTTGATTAAAACATGGATGAAAGGTGGTTATAATAGGGTTTTGAGGCCCTAAAAACAACCTAAAAAGCTACTAGAATGACTAGGGTTCATCTCCCTAAAGTTATACAAAGTTACACACTTAAAACCCTAATTTCAGTTTAATATACACAGGAAAATCGCTGCGACGGCATCACTTTGAAGTCCTGACGCTGTCACCACGTAGATGATTCTCGATCCTCTTTTAAGTCGGCCACGTCCTAACGCCGTCGTCATTTTCCTGACGCTGTCACTAGATAGATTGCGACGACGTCGCTTGATGCCTGTGACGCCATCTCCACGCGTTGTATGCATAATTCTTCAAGAGATTTGGTGTAGGTCCGTAATCTTGTCCGTTTCTTTTCTAAATGAGCCCAAGTTACGTGTATTTCCTCCAACTGCCATCCAAGTGCTAAAAACCTAAAAAAAACGATTAAGCACATAATCTGAGCATATTTGCATGATTTAAGGGGTTAAATGACCCTGAAATAGTGTATAAAATGACACATCATCAAATTTCCCTACACTTGGGATTTTCTTGTCCTCAAGCAAATGAGCTTTTCTACATAGACAATAGCAATGCTGTATGTAGTATTTATCCCAGACTCTAGTCTACACCCAAATAACAATTAAGTTAGAGCGCTTTATTTGTAATCCAAGATCCAGTTGAATGATAAATGAAAACATAATCCAAACATAAATAGATATGAAGGGATAAACATAATCAACATGCAACTAAAAGGTAAACAATCAATATAAACAAACCAAACATTAAATTATCATAAACATGGCTAATACCTACAAGTATTAGCTTGTAATCATTGTATCAATACACAGTATCATAGACGAACGATTAAAATAAAGAAAACGATATGCTAATCGAACGCTTATAGCGGAGTATAAAGATTACAAGAGTTTTCCTATTGAATTGATGCACTTGCGGGACCTTCTTAGCTTCTAAAATCGTCTGAGAATTGTACTTGTTGGTTAAAATCTCTTCTTGGATGTCTTGAAAACTGAGTGTAGGGTTTTCTTTATAGTCCCTGAAATCAAGTCGATACGCCGTATTGGAGGGGTCCGATATGGCGTATTGGGATTTCTTGGCGTGGGCTCTACGATTATTTTATTATGGAATATTCATAAACCGCCATTGAATATGACATATAGGATCTTCCTGATACGGCGTATTGATAGTGAAACGTGCTTTTTCATAATATTGACCAAAGTATCTTATACCGGCATATATGCTAATGTGGATACGGCGTATTCTTCAAAGTCAGGCAATGGTCTTGATCTTGTTTGAGTCTTGGGAAATAGCATATCCGTCTAGAATGATACATCGTATTCTTCAAATTTAGTAGACTTTCTCGAACTTTATCATTTATGCTCCAAAACACGTTCTTTTCACCATCTTTCGCCATATGCTCGATAATATCTGAAATTCATACAAATAAGCAATTAAGTATCAAATCTTATATAAAACGAGCAATAAAGACGGGATAAATGATGCAAATAATGTGACGTTATTTGATGTCATCAAATATCTCCCCACTTGAATCCTACTTGTCCTCACGTAGACTTTAGAAATATCTTATGAAAATGTATCCCAAACGAATGTCTAGGAATTTTCCTTTAAGCGTTTTTATTCAATTACTAGCGCACAACCAAACACCTCACGATATAGGAAATGAAATCACTCAAATCACTCAACTAATCTATGTGGTAACATTTAGTAATTCGCTCAATTGCTCGGTCGTGACAAGTATTCTATCATAAGCTTGGCAAGGATACACATCTCCACCACTAAAGATAAGGAGTAACCAGTCTAAAAAGGTAAATTGGGTGAATATGATAAGGCCTAAAGGTTGATCATTCTTTTTAATATCTATCGATACCAATATTCCAAAAAAGGCGACAAAACAACAAATGCACAACCAAATCCATAACCGCGACACTTGTGATTGCTCACTCCCTAACTCGAATAAGCTAAAGAATAGGAGTAAGTAATCTTCACCAATAGTATTATACGAATAAAGGCGACAAAACCACACATACACATACACATTCGAATTCATGAATGAGACACATGCAATTGCTCACTCCCTCATTCGAATAAAACCAAAGGTTAGGATGAAGAATGATATAAGGTAGGGTTAGGCATGGGAAACATTTATAATTGGTGTAAAATAAAATAACAAACAGATAGATTAAGTCCAACCAATAAACAAAAAATGTTGCTAGCCACTTTCTCGACCACAACTTTAAAAAGACACAAATCACCGACTAACTCACGCTTTAACACAAAAAACACACGCTTTGTTTGGTAGACACGAATTAAACTCAATGATGTCTTAATCATCATCCTTTACGATCCATAAAAACAAACCTAGTTGATGTTCCCGTAACGACCAACTCCCAATCATCCATAATATGTTAAAAAAATAATGGCAATATCTACCACTTGATACAAAAAATACATAGTTGGTTAATTTTGCGACAAACTTTAAATAATATACAACAATACTTTACATCGTTGGTTTATAACGCGTACCAACGAATAATCGATCATCTCATAAATAATAAATCGGTTAAGTTTAGACGAACCGATTATCTCACAATCCTCTCCATTTTTTCTCTTACATTTTTTGTAATTTTTTTGTTTTTTTGATTTTTTTAGCATACTTAGAAAATGAATAAAGGTGTAAAATTTCACCACTTCACTATCATAATAAATCCGGATAATAATTTCATAATGCTCATGACTCAGAATTAAAAATAATAGTGAAAGTAGTAAACACACAAAAAATAAAAGAAACTACTTTCACATTCCCATTGTAATGTGTAATTCCTGACCTAACCAAAGATAAGAAATACGCACACGAACACAGGAAATACATACTTTTACACAAAAGCAACTAGCTACCAACCACGGACTTAATCTACAACGTAGGCTAAGGTGTAAGGGTGTAACGAAACAATTTTTAGTGGTGTGTAAGAAACAAAAGGAATTGCTCAGAAGGTTTTTCTAGGGGTATCTTACTCTATAAATAAGAGTAAACAAGAGGTTTTATATGGGGGTTAACTAACCAATGTAGTTAGTTATTAACACATAATGTTTGTAAACGGAATAGGATTTTTGGTTTAATCCTAGAAATTTACCAATCTCGACAAGTTACTCCAATTATAAAAATAATACTCATTATGGTGGTCTTAAATAGTATACCAAGCCAAGTTCTAAAGTTTACTACAATCACCGGCACACGTGTATTTTTGTGGAATTTTTTGGGTAAAATAGCGGAAACAGAGTACGCTTAATCCTCACAATATGGAAACAAAGGTTATGTGTGTGGGTCATACAACTAATAATCTTACAAAACATGCTAAAAAAATTTAAAATTTAGGCATAAATTAGGTATATTTTTGTAAAAATAAGGACAAGTATCGTTCTAATTCTCTTCCCCCCCCCTCCCATTTGAGATATACAACGCCCACGTTGTATAAATATAAAATGAAAAATAGGAAATATAAAGAATTAGAACGAAAAACTCTCTTGGGATTTGCTCGGTATGATCCTCCATCATGAGTTTATGATCAACTATGTGTGTTGAAAAACCGTCTGAATACCAACATGACTATACCACATAGAATACCAGAATATATTCATACTACCACTTGCATTAATCACGATCAGTACTTCTCTGTTTTAAGATAAGAAAAATCACAGCAATTGAATCTCCTAATAAACGTCAGTTAGAATAAGAAAATAAAAACGATAATCTGGACAGGAGAGTCGATACGCCGTATCCATAGTGTGGGATACGCCGTAATGAATCCTGCAAGAAAAATAAACCAAATACGAGTCAGAGATCAAATATGCCGTATTTAGAATCCTGAATACGTTGTATTGACAAGTTTGACAATAATGTTTCAAAAGGTACTGAAAAAATAAAAAATAAAAAGATAACGTCCAGGGTAGTCAATGAAACGCCCCTTTTCCCAACTCTTGATTTGAACAAAAATTAAAACTTTTACTCATACGCATGACCCGTAAATGACCTTGTGTCATACTTTTATAAACTTTAACACCCTCAAATTTACAACGCAGCGGAATACAACATTGGGGTGCTACTTCATAATACAAGCTCACGAGTCACGGTAAACGACTTTAAAAGAAATGTTTACTAACAAAGTTTACATTTAATTTTTAGTAAAAGATCAGAGTTACAAGGTCCCAATAAACTTTTAGAAAACTTATTTCCAAATAAGTCACAATATGACTAAGTTTCTTTGAAAACATTTTATCGTATGTACAAAGTTCACCAAGTTCACGTCCTTCGATATCCACGCTCCGTCCCATCCAAGCTAGCAAGCATATACCTGAGATAAACATGCTAAAACGTCAACAAAAATGTTGAGTGAATCCATAGAGTTTATAAACAATCATTTTGAACACAAGCATAGCAAAACATTTAGTTCATAGAACAATCACAACGATACTAGAGTCACGAACCGAACCTTAACCATGTGCCCAACCCGGAGTGATAGTGTTACGCACTCCCAATACTAAATACAATATGTCTCCGTATGCCCTCGCGAGGAACACACGCCAGACAGGTCGTTAGGCCAAAATAGATCTATTATTATTGCATTAGCGTTCACCGGTTATCGGTGATTGACGGTTCATGAAGGAAGGGCCACAACATACCACTCATAGCAACGTTCACATAATAAAATCACCTGTGTTCGATTTTCTAAAACAAGCATGTATCTCCCTCGCGGGTTTTTAAAACATAAAAAGATTTAAATGCGAGGCTATGAACTCACCTTGAGCAATATGATAATAGATAGCGAGATGTAAACATCGTGAGACCGAGAAATGATAACGAGAAATGAGCGTCAGGAAGCCGAGTAAAACTCTAAAAACAACCTAAAAATAAAGTCGCTACTTAGAATATAAAATATATTACGCAACAATTATAAGTACGTTTTTATAAAGTTTTATATAAATTTTAGCATTTGAGACGTACATCTTATACACTTAATTACATTAACGACAAGATAACTAGACTTATAATTTGAACTAGTTTTGAAAAACATAATATGGACAAGGGCCAAAAGTGTTGTTTTAAAATTCATAATGTCATTTGTATGTAGCTTTAAAATTCAGGGACCAAAAACGTAAATTACACTAAAATTTTCCATGACATATAAAAAAAAGCCACATGAGAGTTTTTAACTCATTCCATTTCCATAATCAGTTTGTTTAGTTCACGTGAGAGTTTTTAGCTTAACCTTCATGAGATAAGTAAAAGGACAAGAACCAAGTTTACCTTGCCGTCTATACAAGATAAGAATGCAAAATCAGTCGTTACAAGTAATTCAGAACTCGCCGTAAGATAATGTAACATAACTCGTCGGTATTCCATAGAAAACGAGAACAAATTAAAACGGATCACTAACACGAACACGAAATCAATTCAAACTACAACCAAACTCAGCCCCATATCTCCGGCTAACATAACCAATATAGTGTAACCCATTTGGAACTCCAAACATAAGCATGCGACACCCTGGAACCAAAAGCATTAACCGATACATGAATTCAAAACTCCAACGAACACGAACCGATTGAAACAAATACATATGCACTAACAGGAGAGGAACTCACACATGAACAACAACTCGAACTAAACTCGTAATTGAGGCTCTAATATCATAAGGTGAACACCCAAGACTCGACTCATACAAACTCATCGTGGAGTATGATGGATGAATTTGCATACAGTACCCCATTCACATGTGCATGTTCACCCTAAATGACGACAAACGTCGGTAGATGTGGTCAGCGAGAGTCACAAGGCCCAATGTCACGATGTTGTTGCTACTACTCTCGGCAAAGAGACAGTTGGGGCGAAGGTGTGGTGTATGATATCGAGGGGCACTCCTTGATACCGGATTTTGAGTAAGTGATTTAGTCGATGGTGATGGAGGTGTTTGCATTTTTAGATAAAAGTTTCTGTGTTTATGTGAGTTAACATGGGAGATAATTATTTGTGAAGATATGTGGCTGATTATTAGATGCTGAACATCAAAACAGGACAGGGTTTTCACAATTATAAGTGGCATGTAATCGTTCTTTGATTCACTGCCTATGGAAAGTAGCTGGTCCAAATCAGTACGTTCTGGTTTGTTGCATAAAGGGCATTGGGTTATTGATGTAAAGATGGCTAATGAAAGTTAGGGTAGCAGATGGTGGTTTATTCATGATGATGCTGCTACTTGTTATTGTTCGTGGCATTAGAAAATGCATGGGACAATAAAACGTGGGACAAGAAAGCATGGACGGACAAGCATGGGAATCTAACATAGTTGTTTCTTATGCCTTGCTTTGACCCCTTTCCTGCCGTGTAAGTCTAAAGAAAAGAAGAGTGTGTTGTTTGAAAGGGTAAAGTGACTTACTGGAACTTTCACTTTGTAGAACATATTTAACTAGGCATCGTTTCAAATAATTTTTTTCCATCGAAAATAATTATTTACTTGGCCCTATTTCATAAATATTTGGTAATGTTCATTTAAAATGTTCGTTTTGTTTATTACTAGACACTTGTATCACAGGTAAACTTTATTCGTAAAATAAAACGTTAACTCAAATATTCACGTTAATAATAAACGTTTTTGAATTTAACGCATAACGACTCGTTAAATATTTTTATTAAATAATCGTTTTTGACTCGGCTTCGGCAAAACGCGAAAAATGTCAAAAAATACTAATTCATTAAATAAATGAATAAATAAGCTTTCGACGCTAAAATATAAAACCCTTGATTTTCTCAAACGCTAAAACGAGTAGAAATTTCCAAACACGGCTTGTAAAATAGCCAAAAATAATGATTTTTATTAAATCGTCCGGAACGAAAATTAATTGTTCCAAATCAAACGACGAAAATAAATCGCGGCTCAAGATAATTGTCGGCCAAAGACTCAGGTTGTTAAAGTCTCCCCTCCTTTAGGAAGCGACGTCCCAGCGCTTTAATCGCTTTATTCATCCCAATTTCACTTGCAATGAGTGAAAGACGTCATTCTCGAATGGATTTACATGTTCTCGCATTATGGCCACACGACCTCGGGCGCATTTGGAAAATTTTTAAAGCGATAATTAATTCAAAAATCATCGGTGATCACACCGGTCAAATCAAAACACATATCGTCCAACGGGTCTCGTTAAAAGAAATCGCGTCATTATAAACATCGTCTGGAGTGTACATAACTCCATCGAAAGCGTTACTACATTATTCATAACAAGGCGCTTATCATTAAGCATACAAAATCATATAATTGCATGCTCGCTAACCGTCAAGCTATGCAAATCGTTTAGCTTTGGGGGAAAAGGCGTATCCCGCCGACCCAATTTTGTTAAGTCGTGCTTGCTAACAGTCAAGCCTATTTCATCGAAAGAGAACGCATTGTTGCGGTAATCACTCGGAGTATACATAACTCTATCTGAAGCACTACGACATTAATCGAAACAAGGTACTTATCATTAGGCACATATAATCACATAACGACATGCTTCCTAAATAGCCAAACCATGCGAATCAATCAGTTCAATCACGTTAACTCATGCTTGCTAAATAGTCAAGCCTTAATTAACAACAATTTTCGACTTAATTCCGGCTAAGTCCAGCCCAAGAAAAGTTTTTAAAGTTACAGGATGTTCACGGGCCTGATAGCCATGGATGCACATCCAAAAAGATTTTATCATGGTAGGGTGTTCACACACAGATCCATACCCAAAAAGAGATTTTCAACATCACATGGTGCTCACGGGATTTATAGCCCTGGGTACATACCAAAAAAGAGATTTTTAACATCACAGGGTGCTCACGGGCTTTATAGCCATGGATACATACCCAAAAAGAGATTTTTAACATCACAGGGTGCTCACGGGATTTATAGCCATGGATACATACCCAAAAAGATATTTTTAACATCACAGGGTGCTCACGGGCTTTATAGCCATGGATACATACCCAAAAAGAGATTTTTAACATCACATGGTGCTCACGGGGTTTATAGCCATGGATACATACCCTATCTAATGGTCAAGTTTGCTTATATTATCAAACTTCAAGCATTCTTCACGGTGCCCCAGGTGCGATCGTCATCGGCTCGGCTGCCATCCGTAGATTTTTCGAGCTCACACACCAATCGCGACCGCTCCTACCCGACTTTGTCTCGTGTCTTTCAAAGAGCGTCCAGGACCCTTATCCCGTGTCTTTCAACCGGGGGAGGGGTAAAAATCCGGGTACGTGTTACCCACCGATCGAACGTCATTTCACAATGCCACCTCGAGCTCACATAACGTACAACCACTCGACTAAATCACATATCACATAAACACATAACAAGCAAAAAATTTTGCACATAAATTTTCAACTATGGTTATCCGCCGTTGATCATCGACGATCAAAGGGGATCGAGTCAAGCACAAGGATTCCTCAACTGAATAAACAGAGACGGCAAACGGGATTGTCTTTTATCTACCGCCATGAAGTCGGCAAACTCTAACTGTCCATCGGGTACCGTTTTATTCCCTACGGAAAATGATGACGGACGACATCACTATGATTCGGTAGGATCCGACCATTGTGCTTGGCTCTCGTGCCGAAGGCTCTCCTTTTGAGTCATCCTTGTTTGACTCTACGTTGGTATCTGAGTCACGAGGTAGATTAGGAATAAATCAAACACCTCGAATTCACAACTCGAGCTTGTGTAGGATTCATATCCAATGTCAGATGACCGAACACATACGTTTCGGGGGCAGAAGTTTTCTTTACGATTACGGTTTTATTCAACATGAATGATTCACAGTTTGACGTAGAAGAAACCTTCCTCTACGGACGTCGTTCGACATATCAGAAAATGAAAGAAAGATAATGTAAGATACATTTGATGTTTGGAGAAGTCTTTTTCATTAGCCTCGGAGTTACTCGAACTCGGCTTTCATCCACTTTGTCAGTCTTCTGATCTCGTTAAAATTCCTTCTCAGTGTCGATATCGGGGTTTCTTTGTATTTCATCACCAACATTGTGATTTAGATGGGATTTCACACGTTACACGTGACACACGGAAATACTTTCCGGATTTATTGCCATGCTTATTTTGGAACGACACCTCATAAAAACACTAAATTACTTTATGTATTGATTATTTTAATCATACAAAATCTCGCTCAGTACGTCTTCTAGTGGAATATCTTAGAAGTATATTTTTCTCATCCAAAGACTCATCTTACTTCTGATCTATTTGCTTTTACGATGAGTTCATAGCCTCGCCTTTACTACTTTAATTGCTTTCTTAAAAACCCGCAAGGTGAGACACTAAGGCATTTGAAGTAGTTTCCTCAACTGGCACAGTCCTTCTGGTAGGCTCCCTGTTCCTGCTGTCTTGATTCCTGGGTGCCCTGCACTCCCTTGCAAAGTGTCCTCTCTTGTGGCAGTTGAAACACTCCACCTTGGACTTGTCAAACCCAATTCTTTCTTTGTTGGCCATGTCCAGCTTCCTTCCAGTATTCTTCAGGAATCTTCTTGCCCTCATAGTCAGCATAGCAATGTTCCACCTCAAGTCCATCTCTTCTAGATCATCAGGATGGATTTGTTGTAGATCTTCATTATCAAGCTGTGGAATACTTGGTTGGCTAGCAAAGAAGGAATAAATCACAGCATCACTCAAATTTTCAACAGTTGTTGAGCTATCAACAACACCCTGAGTGCTAGCAGTATTAACACCCTGAGCAGTATTAACTACTCTAGTTGCACTGTTAGTGCTGCTAGAGGACAGAAAGGCTACATTGTGTGAGTTTGTAGTTGAGCTAGATGTCCCCTTGACCTCTGATTCATAAGCCTTTAGATTGTTGAAGAGGTCATCCAAACTTAATGTCTCAATCTCTAGTTTGTTGCTCCACACAATAGTATTCATAGTCTATTCTTGTGATAAACTTCTCAAGAACTTTTGATTGATGTCTTCTTGAGGGATAACTTCACCATGCATCTCTAGTTGACCAATTAGCTTTTGAAGCCTTTCGTAAGTTTGCTCAATTACTTTTGTGCTGGATGCAGCAAAGTTTTCATATTGCTACTTCAGTAGATTTTTCTGAGTTTTCTTTGTAGCAGTATTACCTCCAAATCTGTTCTTAATAGCCTGCATCAGTGTCTTAGCATCCTTGTATGAGTTGAACTTTAATTGATGATCATTAGGTAAGGCCATCAACAAAGTGCTTCTTGCCTTCAACTCTGCCCTTCTTTGTACCTTCTCTTCAACACTTGTAGGAGGGATAAAAGTTTCCTTACCATCAATAGTTTTTGTTACTATAGGTGCATTACCATTTTCTATGATCTCCCATAGAGTGTAATCAATGCGCTGTAGGTATTGCTCTATCCTCATCTTCCAGAGATCATACTCACCAGGTTGGAGTATGAGTAGCTTGATGGTTTGAGTAGATTAAGAATCTATTGCTTCTTGAAAAAGTAGATCTTGTGTGTAGTAAAGTTTCTTCTTATTCAAAGCTTCTAACAAGCTCTGATAACACTTGTTGATCCTAATAGAATAGATCTTACTTAGCTTGTATAAGGCTAAGTTGTATTGAATAAATCCAAAACAACTATGATAGAAACTTTGATTGTGAATATCAAAGACTATGCGAAATCTAGTCAATGTTACTAAGAAGAATTTCAATGAAATAGTAATGAATAAGATCAATAACAAATGGTTTACCAAACTTTCAGCCTCAATATAATACGAACACTCTTAATAGTGTTAGGGTTTACAAAACCTTGAAGCTAATCGACTTAGACACTTTTCTAGAGATAGCTATATGATTCTATACCCTAGGACCTCCTTTTATACACCAAGGAGTCCTAACAGGTTTACAATATATTCCTAAGTTATCATGATCTTCTATTCAAATAACTTATACGTATCTTTTACAAAAATATCTCATTCTTATCACATAAGCAGTACTAACTTGATCTAACAGTACTAACTTATACAAACAGTCTTAACTTAAGCAGCATCAATATTACTCTAACAATAGTAACTAACACTAACAGTAGTAACTTGTGTGCTAGCAGTACTAACTACTTAGAATATTTTCTTCAGTTTTCACCAGCAGTAGAAATCATAACCAGCAACATTAACTTTAATATGAGCAGCAGTAACTTAAAGCAACATTAAGAAGATTTTAATCCCAACAGGTAATAACTTAAATGTAAAATATATGAGTGAGAACATAGAGGTATGAGTGAGACTCGATTTGGAACCTAAGGATGACTCGAAGTGATGATTTTAAGATCACTACACTCCGGTAGGTGATCGTGATTTCCCAAAAGACAAAGAACATTTTTGTTGACAAGAAAGAAGAGACTTAAAATACCAATTTTGTTATAGACACATTGTCCTTTATTTTGAAGACTTAGAGCATCGACAAACGCTTTGGAAGTAAGGATGGTAAGATGATTATTTATTCTAAAATTGATGAATAAAGTTTGATCCTCATTATGTATGAGGTGAGCTTTATAATAAAGCATCATGACATTCCTATTGGGATGAAAGGAACTACGACTCACTTAAGTAGGAACTCGTAAGTTCTTTTTCGCGAAAGATTAATGTTAGCTTTTAGCTTTTGGATGAGCATTTTAACATATGTGGTTAAAAGGCTTGAATATGAATTTTTGGATAATGACCTTTAACATTTGCGATCGCAAGTTAAATAATTGAATATTTCGTACAAAATATTTAAGTTGTCAAACCTACTTTGAGGTGTATTAGATTTGTATATAACCTTCCCTTGACAAAAGAGTGGATTATTAGAATGAAAGCGAGATGATGATTTAGTAAATGTGTGTATAGACTCTGGGAGATTTAAGACCATTTTGCAACTATTTTGACTTTTTAGATTGTGACACTAGTGTAGAATATCAATCACATAACAATCTATAAAAATGACTAAAGAAATCTAGAAAGAGAAAGAGTGGTTGGCCACTTCTAGAGAGAGAAACAAAAGAGATAATATTAGATTATGAAATGAGCCAAACCCTTTCCAAGGCATAGAGAGGATATTTATGTGTCTTATAAGGCTAGATACGGGCTTAGCATCCCATGAATTTGGCCCAGTTAGCTTATATTTAGTCAAACGCTTAATTACGAGCTATGAAATACATATTAGGAGTGA
>BQNB010022911.1:29778-62427 GCA_026074375.1 Tanacetum coccineum | reverse complement strand
TACTAGCTTGACTGAAAATATTCTCAAAAAGCTTGGAAGTGTATAATACGTCTTTGTAAGTCCTAGGAGTAAAAATGATGTCCGTGTTTTATGTGCTGGAACAACTCCCTAAAGTCCTACGTCCCTACATTAAGTTACTAAATGATTTTATACTAAAAACATATTTTTGGGTCACTGGTGGCGGTCCCATAAATGTCCGGGATGCCCCCTAATATATTTGGGGGCCGTCACCTTTATGGAGGTCGTCTGTTTGTTTCGTCAGATTTTTGCAAACTTTCCAAAAATCATATAAAATCAACCGTAAGTCCGTAGAAGTCGTGCCACATGCCATTTTAAAGATAGTTGAGTCTACTTTCATTTAAAAGAACTTACAAGACTTCATTTGAAATTTAAATAAGTCAGAAATGCAAAATACTACATAGTGGTCAAAACGTTATGTTTCGTTTTAACGTAAAACTTGTATTTTACATTTTCCTTCGTGGCAGACATTTCTAGTTGATGTATCTTTGAAAAATAGTGTATTTATATTTTTAAAATATTTATCTCAATTGATTTTTGAAATGAGGAGGAACTATTTTATTTTCAAATAAAATCAAGCTAAGTATACATCGTTATATCTAATACACAAAACAAAGACGAATGTGTTTATGTGCATGCTTATTTCTCATATCTTCAACTTATATACTTGAAGTACCTACCTTCTTTTCAAGCCTTCTTCTCATTTCTCATAACCTCATCTAAATTATCCAAGAAACACAAAACCACCTCAACTTTATTTCTCATGTTGTGTTCTTATTCCCCCAACTAATATACTTGGATTACCTACCTTTTCCTCATTCCTTCAACCTATACACTCGAAGTACCTACCCTCTTGTCTTGCCTACTTCTCACCTCTCATGACCTTTTCTAAACTATCCAAGGAACACACAATCACCTTCACTTTTATCTCACATCTTCTCCTCATACCTTAACCTATATACTCGGAGCACCTATCCTGTTCTCATTCCTCCAACATATATACCCGGAGCATGTACCCTCTTCTCATGTCTTCTTCTCAAACCTCCAACCTATATGCTCCAACCATAATCCACACTACACTTTTTTGCTTCGACAAAAGGGGGAGAAGGGAGTGTAAACGAGTAACTTTTAAACTCTACTATGTGATATAGTTTACATAGTTTGTCATCGTCAAAAAGGGAGAGATTGTTAGTGCAAATATTACGATATTTAATCTATACGATCTCTTTATGTTTTGGTGTTGACAACATGTAACTTGTAATACATAACGTAAATTACGCAAGTTACTCGTAATCACAAATAATCAATGCATACATGCATCAACAACACTCGGTGTCTCAAGTCTGCATCAACACCGACATTTGTTTGCACCCGATGTAAATCACATAAGGTATGTACAAATAAATTAAACTTGTAGGATGATCAAATAAAAAAAAATCTTAACCATTACATTTCTACAAAAGTATTTTTCACAAAAATAAATAAACACAAAATACTTTTTAATAAAAGAAATGTTTTATTTAAATATAAAATTTGAAATCTGGTTTTCCCCCCAAAATGGAAGCTTTTATACCAGATACAACCTTCCCCACAAAAAGACAAAAAGTAGAGCGTAGTCTAGTGGCGGCCCCCTTATAGGGTCGGCGGCCCCCTAATATATCTGGGGCCGCTGGGACCGCCGTTGCCAGACTGTCAGCTTTTAGCTCCTATAAATAGTGGGTCATCTCCAACTGATTTCATAACTCTTTTGCATGATTTTCTTTCAGTTCTTTCTCTCTCTAGATCTCACTAAATCTCTCTAAATCTTTAATCATTCAACTTGGTTAATCTTGTTTAAATGTGATCAAATCTTCTATCCTTTCCTCTTTTCCTCAAGTTCAAGAGAAGAACTTCGGTCATCTTCAAGATCCGAAGTTATGTAGTCTAGTTAGTCCATTTGTAACATTTGTTACATATAGATCGAGTCCATGTCTTCCAATCTTTAGTAGTGTGTAGATCCAAATGATGTATATATTTGGATGGGTTGATTGTGGGTTAGTTAGTATTTTAGGCCTTAAAATACATTGGTGAAGTGGTAGATTGGTTCTAGCTAAGATTAGGACTCGACATCTAGCTTAGTGTCGGAAAATAATGTAAGCGACGCGGTTTATGTGTTTAGGCCATAAAACACAAGGTTTGTTATGTTGGGCCATAAAACATAACGGGTTTGGTTATACCAGAAGAAGAACTCAACATCTAGCTTAGTGTCGGAAAATAATGTAAGCATTGGTATAAGGTTTTCTCCGCCGAAAGGGAGCTTGTTGATTAGTGAAGTAACTCTCGAGTTGGATACTCGAGGAGTGGAGTAGGGCGAAGAGGAGCTTCGTGACCAAACCACTATAAATCATCGTGTCGGTTTAGATTTTCTTTTACCCTTCGCTTTACTTATTTATTTACATGTATTGCTTTACTTTTATACTTGTGTTGTGCTCATGATTGTGTGAATGGTTATGTATATCTTGTTAGTTAAAGTTATGTAGCTCTTTGTGCTAAATAGTGTAAGTGTGGTTATACTGTTAGAATATGCTTTAGGTATTATAAACCTATGATCGACGCTTCTCATATTACGTCAAACTTGATTGGTGATTTGATACAAAAGATCTAGTCCAAAAACCTCTTCTGGAATTCATCATCATATTCTTCTTCTTCATGTTTAGTCTGATCTACATTAGTCAGTTTCGGATTAGGAATCTCATCTCTATCAGATTCTGTTCTTTCGTCATCACTGTCATCCTCATGATCATCACTATCACCATCATCATCATTATCATCTTCAACACTTAACCCACCATCATCATCCATAACCACCACCATCTAACTATCTCAGTCCAATCACCCCAATACTCCTACTTTCCCACCCCTTCTCTTTTCTCTCACATACCAAAATCATATTTAGGTACAAAAACTAAACGAGCCAACACCCCCCCCATTCAACACCCAGATCCTTCATCTGAACCCCATCAGTACTATTTGTAGAAGCTCAACCTGAACCCCAAATACTATTATTAGAACCCCTGGCATAGTACCAGTTCCTTCATCTGTACCAGAAGTCTTTTGTTGTTGCTCATCAGGAACCTTTGATTGAATGTCAACTCCATCACCTGAGCCACTTGCATGAGACATGTGAAAGTCTTTCTTTCTTCTCTTGGTAGCCAGCTTAAGTTTTTTAGCTTCAGATAATGAAACCTCAAATAATACAACTAAACCTTTGGCTTTTGTCTTCTTTGTAGGTTTCTTCTTCTTGTCCGGTTTAGCCACCTTAGCTTTTGACTTGAGTCTGGTACCTTTAGTAGCTTGAATAGGCTTCTTCTTGGGAGATGTGTCAGAATTAGCTTTCTTTCGAATGTACTTTGGTTTGGGAGCTTTTTCTCCAGAAGCAAAAGTATAGTATGTCTGGTAAGCTTTGGATTCCAGCATTGCTTGATTTGTTAAGTGCTTCGGGAGAAGGGTACCATATACTTGAGTATCTTCATGTCTGGAGATACACCTCATAGAAGTAAACATGGTGTCATCTCAAGCAGTGTGCCAAAACATCTTGTTTCTCCTTGAAATAGACTGTTCCTTTTACATGAAGTGATTAATGATGACCTTTGTGAATCTGGGATATGACATCTTGTTTGTCTTCTTAGCATCTTTGTTTTCAATCTGGAACAAGAAATATTCCCAGAGTAGATACACATAATCAACGTTCTTCTTATGGAACATACCTCAGAGGATTTAAGCACGGGACAGACGAATCTTGTCCATTCCAGTTTCTTTTCCACATAATCACTTGTTGATGATGGTATCAAATGCTCTCCATGGTTGATGTAAGTAGTCGACATTTACATCAGTGAGATAGGTGATTTCTCTAGTGTGCCTAAGATCTCTGATGAAAGAGAGGACTTCTTGTTCCGGTAGAAGGTCTTCAAACTCTTGTCCTGGAATTTTAGGGCAAATCTAGAGAATTTCTCTGAATATTTCAACATCAAGAGAGACTTTCTTCTTGTTAATCATGAATCTGATGGATGACCTATAAACAGAGACTGTAGCCTAAAATTCTTGCATATATATAGCAGGAACTTCTGTAGTGATCAGGAATGCTTAGTAGAAAGGAGTGAGAGCAAGAGCATCCAGCACCACTTGAAATGTAGCTTCTTTTGGTTTGATGTTTGTCTTGAGTCTCATGTTGCATTTTCCAAATTCAAGATGGTTAGCAGGAGCAACAAGAGCATCATCAAGGGCTTTCTGTTGTGCTTGAGTGGTATTCATGTTTTTGCTAAGATATGACCAATATAGTTTATACATATAACCAATTTTATATGACACATACTATAAGGCCCTTTGATTGATGAACACTTAAGCTTGATTCATGTTGTGATATCATTTTAATGATCAGACACGTTAAGGAATTTAGCATTATTGAATAAGATGTAATCATCTGAAGGGCAACTTAATTGGGCATAATGTGAAAGGCATTAAGACAACTGAATTAGTGTTTTTGGGAATCCTATTCAAACTAACTTATAGAGAATAAGGTAACCTAAGACTTGTTTAGATATCCTTGATGAACCTCGTTATATAGCCTATTTAACTTGATTAGATTGCATAATTAACCAATTTTAATTAGCTATCTAACTTGAGTTAAAAATTTCCTTCAGAAAAATTCAATCTTAAAATTCCTTAAAATCTATTGCTAAATCGCCTCCTATTGAGGAATTAATAAATTGCCTCCTATATAAATTTGTTAAATCACCTCGTGAATCAATGTTGTTAACTCGCCTCTTATAGGGAATTGCTAAATTGCCTCTACTACGGAATTGTTAACTCGCCTTGTGAGACAAGTTGTTAACTCGCCTCCTAAAGGGATTTGTTAACTCGCTTCCTAAGGGCTTGTTGTTAACTCGCCTCTAAAGGGGTGTTGATAACTAGCCTTCTGAAGGGAGTTGTTAACTCGCCTCGTGAAGGTGTTGTTAACTCGCCTTCTGAAGGGAGTTGTTAACTCGCCTTCTGAAGGCATTGTTAACTCGCCTTACACAGGAAGTTGATAACTCGCCTTCAAAGGCACTTAATACCACAAACATATTTTTTATGGAACAAGGCTTGTTCAAATAGCATACATTTCAGATGATTACCACATAGGATCATTTATAACATAGTTTAGCCACAGAATCATCAAGTATGAACAAAACGAGTACATTTATTCATTTTAATTCATTCATATACGAAACAACAAACAAGGATGAGATTTCAAGGCTCAAACATATTCAATAAAGATAATACATAGGACCTAGCACAAAACCCACAAACATTTTATAATATTTCTCCTAAACCTAATTTTTCGAGTACAAGAATCACACAAAACTCAATCAAAAGTTAACCAAATAAAAAGCTGTTTTGAACGAGTGTTCTACACTCTAAAACAACCAAAACCCCTCACTCAATTTAGGTTTTTAGCCAGTCTTGATTTTGATGAACCCTAATTCAATATTTTAGGGTTTTCGAGATCTAATCTGTGTAAAAACATAATTTGTTTGAGAGACGTGTTGTTGAGAGTGTGAAGAACAAAATTTTAGTTATACCTTTTGTTTGAAATCAACTTGAAATGACGGTTTAGGAGATGATGATTTTGCGTTTTGAAGTTGGGAGGGAAAAAAGATTTTAAGTGTGTGTTTGTGTGTGAAAATGACGGGGAGGGTGAGTGTGTTATAAAACAAGTTTTATTTTTGACACATTTCCCCCCTCAAGTGTAATATCATATGCATTTTTGTACATAAGTTTTATTAGGCAAGTAAAGTTTAACAAATGGCACAAATAGTCCTTAATGTTTTAACTAGCATACCTAGAAACTTATATTTGCACATATACTCCCTAAAGGCATAAACACATAATAGTTAAGGCTCACATAAGCTAAACTTAATTAACTCCCCTTTAATTGTTAACCCGTTATTGTTTAAAACCTTTTCTATTATCACAAAACTAATTTTATGAAGAAGATATTTGACATTTTCTCCCCCACGAACAATGAACTGATTTCTATTTAAAGAGCTATAGTCGTTGTTTGAGTGGTCAAATGTCTTTGAAAAGCATTTTCTGATGAAGTATGGTTTAATTTAGAGAAAATGAAAAACAAAAACCATGAAAAATAAGATTTCTCTTATTATGACACATAAGTGCACTGACACGTACACTTATGGAATATAGGAAGCACGGGTTGTGATGCAACGTAATCACAAGTCTTTGCATAGTCATAAAGTAGACCATGCCCGAGAATAAGTTCCCGGTATGAGGTCAAGTTTTCTTTTTGAAATACTTACCTTTAAGATGATGACCGTTGCTATCTGAAATAATAGCAAGCCATTTTGGCATGTTTTGAAAGCTTTTGAAACTTCTGCTCGAACTTCATTTACAGCCTCGTATCATTATTAAATGACATTTCTAAGGCCGTAAATGTTATCGATTTTCAGAAGACATGCCAGAGATACATATTTTTATATTTTTCTAATTTTTTAATTTTTTAATTTTCTTTTTTGAAAAATTTATATAAAAGAAAAATATTTTTGTGTTTTTATGTTTTTCTTATGTACATATGATACAGGATATGAGTTACCACCATCACACATCTGTTTCCTCTGTCAGACTGATAACGCCCAAATTATACATGTTTTCTATGGCGTTATTTATATATATTTGATCATTTCTCGTGAACTTTCGATACTTAATTAAGCTTAAATTGCTTATAGGTTCACTTGAAGACTCTAAAGACCTAAGCTCAAGAATCTATACGCTTTGGGAGGCGAATACAAGAAAAGAAAGATTTCTAGCCAAATGCTAAAGAAGTCCGTCGTAGTTGTTACATTGTGCTCCGCACTTTCCTCTGAAGTTCAAACACCGCCGCACTTACAATATTGTGCGCCGCACATTTTCCCAAATATTGAAGAATTAAAGTCCATTAAATGCTATCGCATTAACTCCTCAAAACTGTCGCACTTATTTGTAAGTGCGCCGCACTTCCAGTAAAAGCCATTAAATGCTATCGCATTAACTCACCAAGTCTGCCGAACTTATTTGTAAGTGCGCCGCACTTTTCACCAAATTTTGCCTATAAATTGAGACAAAAAATCTCATTCCTATCATCCCTCTCACAATCATTTCCACTCATTCTACACACACATACCCCTCCCCTTTCACCAAAACACCAAGAAATACCTTTTCCCTTGAAGAAAAAGATCTAATGATCAAGAACGAAGAAGTTTTCTTACTTTGTTATTGAAATAATGGAAATTTATGTAATGAGTACTTTTGTTATGAACTCCTTAACCATGTGAGGCTAAATCTCTCATGACTACTCGGTTAAGTTACAATAATGAATAAGTGTTTAGTATGGTCTTGATCGCTTTAATCCTAAGCTTATGTTGCAACCTTGTTATATCTCATCTTATCTATTTTTGCTTATCAGCTTAGATTATATAATCATATCGGTATAGGTCGAAAGACCCGTTATGATCTATGTGGTTTTAAAGATTTGTCTATGGTCTTTAACGTCTATGCCGAGAAATCCACTTTCGTAAATTGATAAACAAAATAAGCTTTGATATAATAGTAACTGGATTATTTGAGTGACACATTTGGTCTGGTTAACTAAATATAAGTCTTAAGTTAACAAGTTGATTTGTGAAAACGTTTTCTGACAAGAAATCGTCTTTATAAATTAATACCCTGTCTTTAAGGTCAAATCATTTCCAACACTTATAAGTTATTTTTCAACTATCCGAGTAGTCATACTTTTTATCATTGATAAAGTAAAAATTATTTTCAAAATTGTTAAAGTCTATTTTCTTTCTGATTATTTGAACACTACTCTAATCCCTGTGGACGACCTGGTCTTACCTAAAAAGATTATACTGCATACGTGGGTTATACTTTTACCCGTGTGTTTCCATATAATTATCTGATATTTTCAGTCTTATAAATTTAAAGCTTTTGAAACACATCACAGACGTTTCAACGTTTCCGGTGACATGCTTCGCATACCAAGCTTTTTGATCAAGAAGTTGAATCTTTCTCTTGGTAAGGGTTTGGTGAAGATGTCATCCAGTTGGTATTCAGTCCGGACAAAGTATAGCTCCACGATTCCATTTCCACTTGTTCCTTTATGAAATGGTAGCGAACAACAATGTGCTTGGCTCGTGAGTGTTGAACATTGTTGCAGCATAGAGCAATCGCACTCTTGTTGTCTTAGTACAAAGGAATCTTATTGAATTATAAGTCGTAGTCTGTTAGCTGTGAACGCATCCATAAGATTTGAGCACAACACCCAGATAAGGCAATATATTCAGCCTTTGTACTCGATATGGCAGTGCACTTTTACTTCTTTGACGACCAGCTAACAAGTTTGTCACCTAAGAACTGAGCACTTCCTGATGTACTGCGTCTAGTGTCCTGACACCCTGCGTGATCTGCATCTGCATATGCTGTCATAGACATACTGGTATCCTTCGAGTACCAGAGACCCATGTTAATGGTTCCCTTTAGGTATCGAAAGATCCGCTTAACCGCATTTAAGTGCTTTTCGGTAGGCTTTGCCTGATACCGGGCACATAAGCAGACTGCATAAATAAGGTCTGGTCTACTGGATGTCAGATACATAAGGGATCCAATCATACCACGGTAAAGTGTAGCATCAATTGGTGTCCCCTGTAGATCTTCATCCAGTTTACTCTTTTCTACCATAGGTGTGTCTACAGAATCACTAGTTAGCATACCATATTTTTTAACAATTTCAGAAGCATATTTAGATTGGTTTATAAAGATGCCTCTGGGACTTTGAGAGATTTATAATCCTAAAAAGAATAACATCTGCCCCATCATTGACATCTTGAACTTAGTGGTCATCTTATTAGCAAACTTATTACACATGACAGTATTAGTAGATGCAAATATTATATCGTCAACATAAATTTGTACCAATAATAAGGGGTTCCCAGCTTCTTGTGTGAAGAGTGTTGGATTTATTGCACATTTAGAGAAATGTTGTGAGATTAGGAAGCTTGACAGCATGTCGTACCATGCACGTGGTGCTTGTTTGAGACCGTGGAGGGCCTTTTTTAGCTTATACACATGCGATGGGTTGTCCTGATCAACAAATCCTTCTAGTTGAGAAACATAGACCTCTTCTTTGAGCTCGCCATTTAAGAAAGCTGTTTTGACATCCATTTGGTAGATCGTCATATTCTTATGAGCGGCATTTGCTACTAAGATATGGATAGCCTCAATTCTATCAACCGATGCAAATGATTCCTCGAAATTGATTCTCTCTTCTTGCCTTAATCCTTGATCAACTAGTCTAGCCTTATTCTTTAGTACCCCGCCAAATTCATCCGTCTTGAGCTTATAAATCTAGTTTAATTTGATCAAAAGCACTTTATCTAGACACGGCACCAATTCTCAAACTTCTAGTATTTGAAATTCATGAATTTCTTCTTGCATTGCATTGATCCATGATGGTTCGGTCATTGCTTGTTTGAAGTTCTTTGGTTCTATAGAAGTTAGGAAGGCATCAAAATAACACCACATGATGTCTGTTTTGAGTTGCTTTCTCTTAGAGACAGAATGAGAAGGGTTGCTAATTACGTTTTTTATAGGATGATCCTTAATCCATCTACCAAGGTGTTCAAATAGAGTGTGGATTTTTCTCACATTCGATGATGACCCTTAAGAAGTTGATTCTTCATTAGGAGATACATTAAGAGGATCATCGCGAAAGATTGGTGTTTTTGGTGATTTTTCAAAACCTTGAGAAATGTTTGGAGATTGTTCTTTTTCTTGTGTTGGTGGAGTACTTGATGATTGAGCATCATGGTTAATGGAAGTTGACACAGGAGAATCGACTAAAACTATAGCTCTCGGAGCAGCAACTTTTTGAACTAGAGTAATAGCAATTGGTGGAGGAGTGAAGTATTCATCGAACATAGGTTGAAACAAGCGATCACAATCATCTCTTGGTGGTGGAATACAAGGTTGTTGAGAACAGGGTTTGGAATGAGTCATGAACTTGATGTTGTAGGAGTCATAGAATGAAGCCCATGTCCTGAACTAAATTGTTCAGAAGCCATTGTTGTCAGCTCATCAAATGTTACATAAATTGTTTCTATAATTTTCCGGATTCTTTTGTTGTATATTCTGAACGCTTTCTTTGCGGGCGCGTAACCAACGAAAATACCAATGTCAGCTTTTGCATCTAATTTACCCAGGTCATCATTGTCATTGTCATTGGTAGGATAACAGAGTGCACCAAAGACATGAAAGAATGATAAATATGGTTTCTTATCCTGCATAAGCTCATATGGAGTTTTGTTGTATCGACGACGGATTATTGAACGGTTTTGGGTATAACATGATGTATTGATTGCTTCGGCCCATAAAAATAATGGAGCTTTAGAAAATATTAACATTGTACGGGAAGCTTCTACAAGAGTTCAGTTTTGCCTTTCGACAACGTCGTTCTGCTGAGGAGTGCGGGCAACAGATGTTTGATGCGTGATGCCAATATTTTCATAAAATTCACGAAGTGTCTGATTGACAAATTCGGTTCCATTATCTGTTTGAACATTACAGACAATGGCATTCAAACAAACTTGTATATTTTTTATGCATTTAATGATGGCCTCAGGAGCTTCATCTTTTGTCCTCAAAAATCTGACCTAAGTAAATCTTGAGTAATCGTCGATAATCACTAAGATATACCTTTTTCCGTTAATACTCGCCGTACGCTGATATGTGAAAAATCACATATCTTTTCTATATCAAAAATGACCCTTAAATGAACAAATTGTGCAAATTATGCTTGTATATTGCTTGTTTTGTCATTTGTGATGTGTAGGTACGAATATTGCAAAAATCACAAGAAAACAGTCAAAGCCGGACAAGCATGGACACGGGAACGGATAGAGTGCACAAGAGCCGGAAGTATCTAGCAAAAGGTCATCAAAAGTCAACCCTTGGTCAACCATTGGTCAACTCATAAAAGACAAAATCCTCAAAATACCCAAAGTGCCCTAAATGAAACCAAATTTCACCATAAGTCCCTAAACCCTAACACCGTTATCTCCTTTTTATAAAAGAGATAATGGTCGTTATCTTTTATAAAAACCTAAAACCAATTATAACCAAGCCCACTTAACCACACCCGGCCCAATTCCCTTTTAAAATAAACCCTGAGCCCAACGTTCAAATACAGTTAAAAAGGGTGAGAGTCCCTTTTTATTGTTCATCGTCTTCTTCAATCAATTACCCGTCAAAATCAAAGGGGTAATTTAAATTGATGATGTGGCATCAAGATTCGAGTACTAAGCTATGAGCTAGCAAAGTTAGACATCACCAAACCCTTCTATTGGTCCAAACAAATAAAGGAGGACACGCGGAATCCTAAAGAAGCACATATGGAAGTAGGATTTTACACTAAATCCTTTGTTAAAGAAGTACAAAGCCTCTAACACACGGATTGCCACGTTGGCAATTCGTGTGCTCACTTAATGATCCAATGGAGTAGATTGAAAAGCCCATGATTAGATGATTTGAAGGGACGAGATCAAGGGGAGCGTCTAACAACTTGAGAGCCTAGATCCTTCCTATGAAGCTTATAAATAGAAGACCTCTTCACACACTGCAGGGGAGGGAATTAGCTTAATTTTCAACTTAAAAAAATTTAGCTTTTGTAATTTTTTCTTTAAAACTGTTTTAGCTTAATGTTTTCTTAATGTAATTTCAATTTTCAGTATTGTAATCATCTCTTTCATCAATATAATTCAAGTTTTCTTAATATGCATTTTACTCCTTCACAAGCTCACTTTCATACAAAACATTGATTAATAAGCTATCACTGTTTTAGAAGCTCCTTATAAGCTAATCTCAAGCTCATCTAAGTCTCTAAGCTTAGATTGAACCCAAATTGATCACTAATTTACTTACACATTTAAAATCAGTTTAATACATATGCTATGGATGGATTTGGTTGCTTTGGATGATAAGCTTACCCTGGAAGAGCTTATGGGACTTTACTAGCTTATCCTTGTGATAAGCTAGAGCTTGTTGAAAGCTCACTTGAGCTTATTCTTAGCCTTGTTTAGAGCAAAGGCTCTTGTAAGTTTTTCATTTTTCCTTTTAAAAGCCTTACTTTACATTTCAGCTTATAGTTGCTATTTGCCTGCTTATTTTTGTTGTTATTAGCTTGTCTCTGCTTATAATTAATTATCAATGCTTAATATGTTCTTTAGTTAGTTTAGATCTTAGTTTTCATTTATTTTTTTATAAATCTGTCAAAAACCAAAAAAATATAGCATAGTTGTTAGTATATTAATTCTGGCTTATTTGCTTATTGGATTTTGTTCATTTTGTCTGTTTTTAGCTCTACAGTATCTGGTATCTTAGTTTTGAGTTCTTATTTGCATTTTCATAAGCTTAAATAAATTTGACTGTGTTTAAAGGGGTGTTTGGGTCAAGGGTTAAAATGGGTGAAAATGGATCAAAACTTACTTTATGCTTTTGAGTCAGTTTAGATTAGTTAAAAGTAGTCATAAAAGTCATTTTATTTAAGTTTTTAAGTGATAAATCTCAAAAACAAGGTTTTAAGAATTCATTGTTTGAATCTATTAAGTGGTAGCTTATCTTAGTTGTTTATTAGATTGTGCTTTAGCTTATTGTGTTTTTGAGTTGTTTTTGTGTTCATAAGTATGTTAAAAAGGATAGAATCAAAGCTCTATAAACCTGCAAGTTTGTTTTGAGATTTTGCCAAATCTGTCAAAAAAGTGCTAAGTGTTGAAAATTTGAGAAATTGCTTTTTCTTTTGATCATTGTGGCTTATTCAGTGTTTCAAAATACTTTTTGATTGTTGTTATGTGTCCTATGAATTCAAATCTCAATCTGTTTGTTGGTCTTATTGCCATAAGGTTCTGATTGTGTGCTTATTTTTAAGCTCAAAAGTGTTGTTTTGTTAATTTTCCCAAATTTTTATAAGTGTTGAATCTGTGTGAGGTAGCCTTTTCATGAAGCTTTTTAAGTGCTTACCTGAATTTCAAAATGCTTTTTCATTGTTGCTTATTGTAGCCTTTTGGCCAAGCTTTTCAGTGGTATAAGCCACTAAGCCATAAGGATCTGTTTGCTAGCTTATTTTTAAGTTAGAAAAGTCCTTGTTGGCTTTTTGATCAACAGTTTTTGGCCAAAAGCCTTTTTGCTTATTTTAGCTTATCTGCTTATTGTTATTGCTTATTTAGGTTTAGCTTAGCTTATTAGGTTAGTATAAACCCATTTTAGCTTATTTGGTTTTGCCATTTGCTTATTTGAGCTTATTTGCTTTCTAGTGTAAATTTTAAGTGTTTTTAAGCCTTTTTAGCTTTTCTGTCTACCTAGCTTATCATTTGTGCTTATTTTTGTTCTTATGTGCTTTTTAGACATAGCTTATTGTCTGTTTTAGCTTATTTCACAGCTTATTCGATAAGCTGTTTTCTCGAGCTTATTTTTCTTAGATTCCTCATTGTTCAATCTACTTTTCATAATTTTTTCAGAATTTTTATATATATTTTACTATTTTTAATCATTTAATTTCATTAAAATCATTTTTAATTCATAAAAAATTATAAAAAGGTCAAAAAAATATAATTCTTTTTTCAAAAACGTTTGGGAAAGGGGAAGTCCCAAGTGAGCCAGGGCTCGAACCTGGGACCTCAACCCTCTCAACCAAACGTCCCACACCCTCACACACTCGACCATTGTGCTACAATAGCTCATCTGGTATAGATTTGCAACAATCAATACTAGCACCTTTATGAGCCCTTAAACTTTTAAATAAGTCGTAGCTTGTTTAACTTATTACGGGCTTATTTGATAAGCTGGTATCACCAGCTTATTTTTCTTAGAATCCTTGCATCAATTAGGACTTTTCTTGTTTTTTTTAGAATTTTTTATACTCATTTGTTATTTTTAATTATTTACCGAAAGTTAAAATTTTAAAAAGTCTATATAAAATAGAAAAAGTTTTCGAAAATTTTCAAAAAAATAGTTTTTAGTTTTAGATTAAATACTCATAGGTTTACAAACATTAAAATCATTTTTACCACTTTTAGATTTTTTATTTTGATTTTTAGGTTTTAAAATTAGTTTTATAAAATAGATTTTTACTATAAAAAGTAGTTAAAAATAGTTTTCTAAGTTTTTATCATATTTTAGACTTTTATAAGGTAGAATATCATTTTTTAGAA
Source organism: Tanacetum coccineum (assembly GCA_026074375.1). Taxonomy (NCBI): domain Eukaryota; kingdom Viridiplantae; phylum Streptophyta; class Magnoliopsida; order Asterales; family Asteraceae; genus Tanacetum; species Tanacetum coccineum. Next base: position 48,136 of record BQNB010022911.1, on the reverse strand, counting down.
TTTTTAGGTATTAATTTGCTATTTTCTAGGATTTTAAATAGATTAAATTAGTTTTTAATTCATAAAAAATTATTAAAACGCCAAAAAAAAATCAAGAATCTTTTTAGAAAATTTTCTTTTGTCATTTTTGAGGTTTACATGCATAAGATTTTTTTTTAGGGTTTTAACTCGATTTAGTTGATAATATAGCGCGTTTTTAGATTCCTGATTTTGCATTTTTAGTTTTGCCTTAGTTAATTTTAGCGTAAATTGCATCAATTTTCCCATAGTTTTAGAAAACCAATATCAATCTTGTCCCATTCAAGCATCGATTCTCAAAATGACTCTCGACTTTCAATTGCATTCTTTGTTGGGGATAACGACCCGGGAATCATAGTCCCGGATTACTATTCATACCCTCTTATCTTTATATATTATATATTATAAGTATATCTTATATTTATATTTATATATTATATATTATTAAAGGTATAATCAGAATCGATCAGTTTTTGGCGCCGCTGCCGGGGAGGATTGTCTACGATTGTTGAAGCCGTTTGAAAATTTGTGTTTGAAGATCCTTCCGAGTGAAGTTATTTTGTTTATTTTCATAAAAAATACAAAAAGATTTTTCTTTTCTTTTATTAGTATATATAATATAAAAAATCAAAAATCTAAAAAATATAATAAAAAAATCAAAAATTTAAAAACATTGTCCATAAAAAAGAAATAAAAAATATCACCAAGTTGGTAAAAGAACACCAACAAATAATACTTTCAATTGAAGTATTATCCATCAATAAGTTCCCGAACCAAAGATCAAAAACTTACCTTTTGTGTCTCTTGCGACGTACGGCTCACCTCTTAAAGTTAAACAAACTCCTTTGTGCGTTTTTCTTTAAGAGAGTTACCGAGAAGCGAGCTGATTATTTGGTTTAAGTGTCTTATCTCTTTGTCCGTTATTAAAATTTATTGTGAATACATTGTTGAAAAAAAAACCAAAAAATATAAAAAAAATTTAAAAATATAAAAAAATTAGTATAAATTTTCTTTTTAAATTTTAGTGCATGCGCACTCGTTCTCAATCTCGTAATTCTAACCGTCAACAACAACAAGTCAACCCGACTTTTGTTGAACCATTCAATCTTGTTGAACCAATTGAAAATCAACCTATTCCTGTAGTTACAATGGATGATAATCGTACTATGGCTCAATTGCTCGAAGCACCCACCGTGGGTTACGAGGATGCCATCGTTGTGCCCGAAATCACCACGGACAACTTTGAGCTTAAGCACGGTTTGCTTACCCTCGTTCAAAACAAACAATTCTTCGGACATGACAAAGAAGACCCTCATGCTCACATCCGTTATTTCAACAAGATCACTTCTACGATGAAGTTCCCGAACGTCCCGAGTACGTCGGTAAAGCTTATGCTTTTCCCATTTTCTCTCGAGGGTGCAGCCCGGATTTGGCTTGAAAAAGAACCCCCTCGATCGATTCTAACATGGGATGATCTTGTTTTGAAATTCATCAACAAATTCTTCCCTCCTTCCAAAACAACAAATCTTCGAAATGAAATCACGAGATTTCAACAAAGATTTGATGAAACTTTTTACGAGGCATGGGACCGATTCAATGATCTTCTTCGAGCATGCCCACATCATGGATTTTCGGAGTTACATCAACTCGATACTTTCTATAATGCTTTGAACTCTAATGATCAAGATTCATTGAATTCCGCCGCGGGTGGTAACTTTTTGGATAAAATGCCTCGTGATTGCCTAAGAATCATTGAAAGCAAATGTGATTGCAATCAATCATTGAAAAGCAAATCCAAAGTTCGTAATCACGTAACAAACCGGTTTGTTGCAAAAGTAGTTTCGAGCAGTTCTACCCCTGGTATTTTCACCTGATGTTCTTGAACATAAAGATATTGTGAAAGCTCTTACTTCTCGAAAAGAAAAACAACCCAAGCTCGCACTCGGGAATATAACTAAACACAAAACGGCGCAACCCATCAAAGCGGTCCGAGGAAAGAGTTTGTACCTTGGTCTGGAGCTCTTTCTTATCGAAATATCCACGCCACCAAGATGGCATGTTTATCCGTGACCAATATTCAAGCATTTGTTTCCAACAGCAGCAGCTAATTTCAATCAATGGAAATACCGATTAAACCAGAGCCCCAATTGCTAATCAAATACGACCTCAACCAGTTCTTCCCGTTTAACAAAACCAAGGAAATAACCAAAACCGTTACAACCAAAACCGGGGAAATAATTACAACCAAGCTTCCACCTACCAACCCCCGGTTAACCAAAGCCAAATTTATCGACCTCCGATTAATCAACCCCTGGTTCACCAAGCTCAACCTTACCAAGCTCCAGCTCCGCAAACACAAGGTGTGACTAAGAACGATTTTGAAAGCTATGTCAAAGCTAATGATGCAGTGATGAGGAACATGCAAGACCAAAACCAAAATTTGCAAAATTAAATGACCAATTTAACAGACATGCTTTCCAAGTTTGTGAATTCCAATACCGCTTCTACTTCAGGTTCAGGGACACTCCCTAGTAATACCATTACTAACCCGAAGGTAGATTTAAAGGGTATTACCACCCGAAGCGGTGTTGCTTATCAAGGACCCACGATTCCTACTACTTCTTCTCCTCCTAAAGTAGTGGAACGTGAAACCGAGGTGACAAAGGACACGGTGCCTCCTACTAATAACGGAAGTACCAAAGACGTCCAACCTCCGGTTGTCCAAGTTCAATCTCAAGTACCAAATTCTGAGCCCGTTGTAATTCCCGTTAGTGCTCCGATGCCTAACTTGAAAACGTCAATTCCATATCCTTCGAGACGTAATGATGAAAAGCGCCGTGAAAAAGCTAACGACCAAGTTGAGAAATTCTACAAAATCTTTCAAGATATGAGTTTCGAAATTAGTTTAGCGGATGCTTTGATTCTTATGCCAAAATTTGCCTCAACTCTTAAAGCTTTAATTGGAAACAAAGAAAAATTAAGTGAAATGGCTAGAACTCCTTTGAATGAGCATTGTTCGGCGGTCATCCTAAACAAGTTACCCGAAAAACTTAGAGACCCCGGCAAATTTCTAATCCCATGTGATTTTCCCGGAATGGATGAGTGCTTAGCCTTGGCCGATCTTGGCGCTAGCATAAATCTCATGCCATTATCCGTGTGGAAAAAGCTTTCTCTTCCGGAACTCATTCCTACTTGTATGACTCTTGAACTTGCAGACCGTTCGATTACCAAACCGATCGGTATCGCCGAAGATGTCTACCTAAAAGTAGGAAAGTTCAAATTCCCGGCCGACTTTGTAGTCGTAGACTTTGATGCCGATCCCCGAGTTCCCCTAATTCTCGAGAGATCCTTCTTAAAGACCGGACGTGCTTTGATTGATGTGTACGAAGGAGAATTAACTCTTCGTGTTGGAAAAGAAGCCATAACATTCAATCTTGACCAAACTTCGAGATACTCCTCTAATTACGATGATATGACGGCAAACCGAATCGACGTCATTGAAATAGCTTGTGAGGAGTATTCTCAAGAAGTTCTCAGTTTCTCCAATGTGATCGCAAGTGGCAATCCCACTCCTTATTATGACCCGATCGTTTCTACCTCTTCTCTGACTCTCACTCCATTCGGGGATAGTGATTTTCTTCTCGAGGAAGTCGATGATTTCCTCGCTCTTAAAGATGATCAAACTTCATCGAAAGTTGATGAATCTTACTATGACCCGGAGGGGGATATTCTTCTTCTTGAATCATTTCTCAATGATGATCCATCACCCCCTCCCAACCAAGGAAATTATTTGCCTAAAATTCGAAAAGAACTTAAAATTTGTGAAACTAAGAATGATAAATCTTCAATTGATGAACCTCCCGAGGTCGAACTCAAGGATTTACCTCCTCATCTCGAATACGCATTTTTGGAGGGTAACAATAAGTTGCCAGTCATAATTGCTAAAGACTTGAGTGTCGAGGAAAAAGCCGCTCTCATAAAGGTTTTGAAGTCACACAAGCGAGCCATCGCTTGGAAACTCTCCGACATCAAGGGTATTAACCCGGAATTTTGTACTCACAAGATTCTTATGGAAGAGGACTACAAACCAGCAGTTCAACACCAAAGATGGGTGAATCCAAAGATCCACGATGTCATCAAAAAGGAGGTTGAAAAACTTCTTGACGCTGGATTAATTTACCCGATCTCGGATAGTCCTTGGGTAAGCCCCGTACATTGCGTACCAAAAAAGGGTGGCTTTACCGTTGTTGAAAATGATGAAAATGAATTGATTCCGACTCGATTGGTTACGGGATGGCGTGTATGCATTGACTACCGCAAGTTAAATGAAGCCACTCGTAAAGACCACTTTCCACTACCGTTTATGGATCAAATGCTTGAGAGATTAGCGGGAAATGAGTACTATTGTTTTCTCGATGGTTTCTCGGGTTACTTTCAAATTCCCATCGACCCTCATGATCAAGAAAAGACAACATTCACGTGTCCTTACGGAATGTTTGCCTACCGTCGCATGCCTTTCGGCTTATGCAATTCACCGGGCACGTTCCAAAGGTGTATGATGGCTATCTTTCATGATATGATCGTAAAAACGATGGAAGTCTTTATGGACAACTTTTCAGTCTTTGGGAATTCATTCAAAAATTGCCTCTCTCGTGTAGACAAGATGCTTCAAAGGTGTGAAGACACCAATCTTTGTCTAATTGGGAAAAAATTCATTTTATGGTAAAGGAATGCATTGTCCTTGGCCATAAGATTTCCAAAAAATGGATTGAGGTTGATAAAGCCAAAGTCGATGTGATTGCTAAGTTACCTCATCCTACCACCGTTAAGGGTGTTAGGAGTTTTCTCGGTCATGCCGGTTTCTACCGACGGTTCATTAGGGATTTTTCCAAAATTTCCCGACCGATGACTCATCTTCTTGAGAAGAATACTCCATTCATCTTTTCAAATGAATGTATCCAAGCTTTTCAAACATTAAAGAAAAAACTTACTGAAGCTCCAATCTTGATTGCCCCAGACTGGGACCTACCCTTTGAGCTTATGTGCGATGCAAGCGAATTTGCCATAGGTGCAGTCTTGGGGAAACATCATAAAAACACTTTAGGCCTATACATTATGCTAGTAAAACAATGAACGAGGCAGAATCGCATTACACTACGACGGAGAAAGAAATGTTAGCCGTGGTGTATGCCTTCGAAAAATTTTGATCTTACCTCATCTTGAACAAAAGCATAGTGTATACGGATCACTCTGCCCTAAAATATCTCTTTGCAAAAAAGGATTCCAATGCGAGATTGCTCCGGTGGGTTCTCCTCCTTCAAGAGTTATATTTCAACATAACTGACACAAAAGGAGCCGCGAATCTCGCGGCCGATCAACTTTCCCAATTAGAAAATCCGTATGAAAATGTGCTCGACCCAAAGGAGGTAAATGAAAAGTTTCCTCTCGAGACACTTAATATGGTGACTTCTCGTGGTAACTCAAGTACCCCGTGGTTTGCCAATTATGCAAATTATCACGCGAGGAATTTCATTGTTAAAGGGATGTCGTCCTAGTAGAAAAACAAGTTTTTCAAAGATGTTAAACACTACTTTTGGGACGACCCCTATTTGTTCAAAATATGTGCGGATCAAATGATCCGGCGGTGTGTTGCAGGCCAAGAAGTTGTTGACATCCTCACAGCTTGCCATAGTGGACCCACCGGGGGACATTACGGTGCCAACTACACTACCAAAAAGGTTTTTGACTCAGTATTTTATTGGCCCACGATTTACAAAGATGCCCATGACTTGGTCACCCGATGTGACACTTGTCAGCGTCAAGAAAAAATTTCGCAGCGTGATGAAATGCCTCAAAAGTCCATCCAAGTTTGTGAAATCTTTGACGTGTGGGGCATAGATTTCATGGGGTCGTTCCCGTCTTCACGAGGGAACAAATATATACTCATGGTCGTCGACTATTTGTCAAAATGGGTTGAAGCGAAAGCGCTCCCCACCAACGACGCCTGAGTTGTTTGCAAATTTCTTAAATCTCTCTTCGCCCGATTCGGTGCCCCTCATGCTATCATAAGTGATCGCGGAACCCATTTTTGCAATGACCAGTTTGCAAAGGTCATGCTTAAATATGGAGTTACTCACCGTCTCTCCACCGCGTATCACCCACAAACAAGTGGGCAAGTTGAGGTATCCAATCGTGGCTTGAAACGAATTCTTGAAAGGACCGTGGGCGAGAACCGTGCATCTTGGTCGGATAAACTAGATGATGCACTTTGGGCCTTCCGTACAGCTTACAAAACACCCATCGGGTGTACCCCATACAAGCTCGTGTACGGAAAGGCATGTCATCTACCGATCGAGCTCGAGCACAAAGCCTACTAGGCCTTGAAGCATGCAAACTTTGACCTTGAGACCGCGGGTGATCACCGTAAAGTTCAACTCAATGAACTAAATGAACTTCGTGATCATGCCTATGAGAACTCTTTGATCTATAAAGAGAAAACAAAGAGGATCCATGACTCAAAGATCAAAAACCGCGTTTTCAACGTCGGTGATCAAGTCCTCCTTTTTAACTCTAGATTGAAGATGTTCTCGGGAAAATTAAAATCCCGTTGGTCCGGACCGTTCACCATTACCCAAGTCTTTCCATATGGCACCGTTGAGTTATCTCAAAACTCTGGGCCAAATTTCAAGGTGAACGGTCATCGAATTAAGCACTACTTTGGAGGGGACGTACCAAAATTGGTTGTCCCAGATCTCTAAACCTTCCCCAAGGATAAATGAATTCGGGGATTGGGTCAAGCTTAGTGACCCTAAACAAGCGCTTCGTGAGGGGCACCCTTGCTTATCATTCTATTATTTTCTTTCTTATTGTGATGTGAGGAGGCTTGTACTCTTCCGATTCTTGTTGTTTGTGCTTGTGATTTTTTGTAGGATTTACCCAAAATTTTCTAAAGACTCTCGTGTTCGGTGTTTTGTCCCGGTCCACTCGAGCTTCCTAGCCTTTGCTTGCAATTAGTTTGGGGAAATCCAATATCCTAATCTTATCGACTAACGTTTATCTTTAAGCATACTTAATAAACGGCTTAGGATTTACGTAGAGACCCTTCTTAAAACATTGAGGACAATGTTTAATTCTAGTATGGGGGGGATCTATCGATTTGATTATACCTGCAGCTGTTGTTTTCACGTACCCCGTTTTCCCACAAAAATTTTAAAAAAATAAATAAGTGTTTTGTCACAATTTTGACTTTCCTGCTGGGTAGAATAAGAGTAAATTTTGACCCGATCGAGCGTGTTGAGCTCTAGCTTGTTCCTTAACTTTTAGGCTAAGCGTTCGCGGAAATTCGCGAAGAACGAAAAATGATAGAGTTAAGTATGAGTAGGATGCTAAGCAAGGATTATTTGGAAATCTTAAGAGCTCATGTATGTAATTTGTGGCTTTTTCTCCCATAAGCTCTTAACCGGACTAATATACGTGCTATTTTTGGAGATTAAACTTAAATCAACAATTTTTATGTAGAGTATAGCAAAAAATTTAGTCTTAGTTCAAACTTATACTTGAATTTTTCAAAAAGAAGTCTTCTATATAAAGTAATATAAAAAAAAGAAAAAAAAATGATGATAAAATGATAAAAAAAATATAATAAATATAAACTGTGGCCTGATAAAAGTTTGCTGCATCTTGCCGGCTCACAACCGATGTTGCAGCCTTCTAAAAGGTCGAGGGTTACAATTGCATAAATGTTAAGTTTGAATTAATAAATAAATTTCTTTTTGTTAAATTCAAATATGCTTTTGAACTTTGACTATTCTATTTTAAAGCTATGTATATACGGGAAACCTGAGAGTTTTTTAAACCTAAGGTCCGTGAGTCCCGATACTAGTCTTTGTGGGGTGTCAAAAGCCTGGTCACTTAGCCGCAAGGTTGGGATGTGCCGAGATGAAAGTCGCTACATGGGATGATCTCGCCTTCAAACTCATTATTCTCGGGTGGAACATGAAGCATAGAATTTTGCAAAACGTTGATCCACGGTTGAAATTCAAAATAGCACATTCACCTAAGATATAATAATTGTCGGGAGTGAAAAGTTCACAAGTTGCAAATATGAGTAGTGTTAGCATCTTAAACTGATATTTAACTGTGATTTCGTTTTAAGCTTAGTTTGGAACAAGTGAAAAGTCAGGAACGATGAATTTATCCTTTTTGGGGCATTCTCGGATCGAAATGCATCTTGTTCTATGATCCCTAACAGTTATGGAAATAACGAAAGTCGGAATAATTCAAGTTTTCTTAAAAAAAATCATAAAAATGGAAAAAGTTTTGAAAAAGGGAAAATGGGGTGTTTTAAAGCTTGTGATTTCTTAACTCTCCCCACAAAAGTCTTTGCTACTTTTCAAAGATTTAGTTTGGTGAAGTTTTGAGGTATTTGGTTTTAGAACATATAATATTGCGTGAGGACACGACAATCACTTAGTTTGGGGAATTTTGATATGTGAAAAATCACATATCCTTTCTATATCAAAAATGACCCTTAAATGAACAAATTGTGCAAATTATGCTTGTATATTGCTTGTTTTGTCATTTGTGATGTGTAGGTACGGATATTGCAAAAATCACAAGAAAACGGTCAAAGCCGGACAAGCACGGACACGGGAACGGATAGAGTGCACAAGAGCCGGAAGTTTCTAGCAAAAGGTCATCAAAAGTCAACCCTTAGTCAACCATTGGTCAACTCATAAAAGACAAAATCCTCAAAATACCCAAAATGCCCTAAATGTTAAACCAAATTTCACCATAAGTCCCTAAACCCTAACACCGTTATCTCCTTTTTATAAAAGAGATAACGATCGTTATCTTTTATAAAAACCTAAAACCAATTATAACCAAGCCCACTTAACCACACCCAGCCCAATTCCCTTTTAAAATAAACCCTGAGCCCAACGTTCAAATACAGTTAAAAAGGGCGTGAGTCCCTTTTTACTGTTCATCATCTTCTTCAATTAATTACCCGTCAAAATCAAAGGGGTAATTTAAATTGATGATGTGGCATCAAGATTCGAGTACTAAGCTATGAGCTGGCAAAGTTAGACGTCACCAAAACCTTCTATTGGTCCAAACAAACAAAAGAGGACACGCGGAATCCTAAAGAAGCACATATGGAAGTAGGATTTTACACTAAATCCTTTGTTAAAGAAGTACAAAGCCTTTGACACATAGATTGCCACGCTGGCAATCCGTGTGCTCACTTAATGATCTAATGGTGTAGATTGAAGAGCTAATGATTAGATGGTTTGAAGGGACGAGATCAAGGGGAGCGTCTAACAACTTGAGAGCCTAGATCCTTTCTATGAAGTTTATAAATAGAAGACCTCTTCACACGCTGCAAGGAAGGGAATTAGATTAAATTTCAGCTTAAAAAAATTAGCTTATGTAATTTTTTCTTTAAAACTGTTTTAGCTTAATGTTTTCTTAATGTAATTTCAATTTTCAGTATTGTAATCATCTTTTTCATCAATATAATTCAAGTTTTCTTAATATGCATTTTACTCCTTCACAAGATCACTTTCATACAAAACATTGATTAATAAGCTGTCACTGTTTCATAAGCTCCTTATAAGCTAATCTCAAGCTCATCTAAGTCTTTAAGCTTAGATTGAACCCAAATTGATCACTAATTTACTTACACATTTAAAATCAGTTTAATACATATGCTATGGATGGATTTGGTTGCTTTGGATGATAAGCTTACCCTGGAAGAGCTTATAGGACTTTACTAGCTTATCCTTGTGATAAGCTAGAGCTTGTTGAAAGCTCACTTGAGCTTATTCTTAGCCTTGTTTAGAGCAAAGGCTCTTGTAAGTTTTTCATTTTTCCTTTTAAAAGCCTTACTTTACATTTCAGCTTATAGTTGCTATTTGCCTGCTTATTTTTGTTGTTATTAGCTTGTCTCTGCTTATAATTAATTATCAATGCTTAATATGTTCTTTAGTTAGTTTGGATCTTAGTTTTCATTTTTTTTATAAATCTGTCAAAAACCAGAAAAATATAGCATAGTTGTTAGTATATTAATTCTGGCTTATTTGCTTATTGGATTTTGTTCATTTTGTCTGTTTTTAGCTCTACAGTATCGGGTATCTTAGTTTTGAGTTCTTATTTGCATTTTCATAAGCTTAAATAAATTTGACTGTGTTTAAAGAGGTGTTTGGGTCAAGGGTTAAAATGGGTGAAAATAGATCAAAACTTACTTTATGCTTTTGAGTCAGTTTAGATTAGTTAAAAGTAGTCATAAAAGTCATTTTATTTAAGTTTTTAAGTGATAAATCTCAAAAACAAGGTTTTAAGAATTCATTGTTTGAATCTATTAAGTGGTAGCTTATCTTAGTTGTTTATTAGATTGTGCTTTAGCTTATTGTGTTTTGAGTTGTTTTTGTGTTCATAAGTATGTTAAAAAGGATAGAATCAAAGCTCTATAAACCTGCAAGTTTGTTTGGAGATTTTGCCAAATCTATCAAAAAAAGTGCTAAGTGTTGAAAATTTGAGAAATTGCTTTTTCTTTTGATCATTGTGGCTTATTCAGTGTTTCTTTTTTATTGTTGTTATGTGTCCTATAAATTCAAATCTCAATCTGTTTGTTGGTCTTATTGCCATAAGGTTCTGAATGTGTGCTTATTTTTAAGCTCAAAAGTGATGTTTTGTTAATTTTCCTAAATCTTTATAAGTGTTGAATCTGTGTGAGGTAGCCTTTTCATGAAGCTTTTTAAGTGCTTACCTGAATTTCAAAATTCTTTTTCATTGTTGCTTATTGTAGCCTGGTATAAGCCACTAAGCCATAAGGATCTGTTTGCTAGCTTATTTTTAAGTTAGAAAAGTCCTTGTTGGCTTTTTGATCAACAGTTTTTGGCCAAAAGCCTTTTTAGCTTTTCTGTCTACCTAGCTTATCATTTGTGCTTATTTTTGTTCTTATGTGCTTTTTAGACATAGCTTATTGTCTGTTTTAGCTTATTTGTCATTTTCATTTGCTTATTCTCCTTAAAAAATGCAAACAGTTGGTTTTTAGGACTTAGTAGTGTTTAAGCTTATTCTCCCTTGTTTAGCTTATTATAGTGCTTATTTGTGTTTTATAAAAATAATGTCTTATTAAAAAGTGCTTATTTTTCTGTCCTTAAAAAAGTTGTAAAAAAAATGACCAAAACAAATACACTTGGGATAGTGGGAAGCCCCGGGTGAGCAAGACTCAAACCCGGGACCTCTACCACCCTCACCAAGTGTTTTTATCCCACACCCTTAACCATTGTGCTACACTAGCTCATCCGTTAGGATCTTCCCTTACTTAATTTTTATACACATTTTAACCTTTTAGTATAATAAGCTATTTTAGCTTATTTCATAGCTTATTCGATAAGTTGTTTTCTCGAGCTTATTTTTCTTAGATTCCTCATTGGTCAATCTACTTTTCATAATTTTTTCAGAATTTTTATAAATAGTTTAGTATTTTTAATCATTTAATTTCATTAAAATCGTTTTTAATTCATAAAAAATTATAAAAAAGTCAAAAAAATATAATTCTTTATTAGAAAATTTTCTTTTAACATTTAGAACCTAGGAAAAATAGGTTTACTTTCGTAGGGTTTAAATTGCAAAATTTTGATTTTAAAGAACGGGATTGATTCCCGTTCATATTTTTAGTGATTTTTAGCTTAAAACACCTTCGTTTTTAGTCTAGTTTTCTTTGTTTTAGATTTTTAGTCAATTAAGTCTTATAAAAACCAAAAAGATCGTTTTAGGCTTAATTTTAATAATTTAGGGTTTTTAAGTCCCGTTTGGATTCCCGTTTTGCATTTTTAGCTAAAAATTGTCTTCCCTTAAGTGTTTTAAAGTTTTTGCCTTAATTTTCTCGTAGTTTTAGAAAACCAATATCAATCTTATTCCATTCAACCATTAATTCTCAAAACGACTCTCGACTTTCAATTGTTTTCCTCGTTGGGGATAACGACCCAGGAATCATACTCCCGGATTACTATAATTGAGATCTTTTGATTCATACCCTTTTATCTTTATATATTATATATTATAAGTATATCTTATATTTATATGTATATATTATATATTATTCAAAGGTGTAGATCAGAAGGGATCACACGCATCGGACCACACAAATCCATATGCAAAAGATATAGCTTCTCTTGGTTAGTGTCTTCAGCTTTGGGTTGATGGGAGGATTTCTTGCCTTTTCCTAATGCACATGTAGAACACAAATGATCTTTTTGAAATTTAAGTCTTGGAATGCCTCGTGTAAGACCGTCTTTAGCTAGCTTGTTAAGAGTACTGTAGTTGAGATGAGATAAACAACGATGCCATAACCAGCTCTTAGTCTTTGACGCTTTGGATAGAAGACAGATCGGAGATGTTTTAAGTATGTCATCAAGAGAAATTGTGTACAAATTTGTGTCACGGGATCCAAAAAGTAGATCAACACCTTCTAAATTATGAATAAAGCAAGTGTTTTTCTAAAATGCAACTTCAAGATCTGCGTCGCAAAATTGACCAACAGAAAACAAGTTATGTCCAAGCCCCTCGACGTAGTATACTCTTGAAATAGTAACATTTCCCAGCTGATAGTCACCATACCCCATAATTCTTGCAATATGGTCGTTCCCGAATCTAACTGTACCCAGAAATTTACTAACAAAGTTCATGAGCTGAGAGCGGTTCCCTGTCATATGTTTCGAACATCCAGAGTCCAAATACCAGAGAACAATCTGGACAACCTGTCATGACAAGAGAAGAAGAAGATGGAATATCTGTAGCATTGGATCCCCAAGTATGATTGGGTTCCGAGTGGTTAGCATTCTTAGATTCTACAATCTTAGCTTTTTTACTCGAACCTACATTTTTAACAATTTTGGGTTTCCTGCTATAGTCTTTAAGCTCTGGTTTTTGTGTTTTAACTGAGTGGAAAGTGGTTTTCTTAGGAGGCACTACGTTAGCTAAAGTGATCCTAGTTAAAGGGTATAAATTACCAATTATAGTGAAAGTTCTGCCTGTTGGTTTCCAATTAAGTCCTACTTCAGTGAATACATGACCCGTAGGTCTCCAAATATTTTCTTTTTTATGTTTCTTAGCATATTTAGCATGGCTATTCACATTTTTCACAAAATCAATAAAACACATATCATGAACACAATCAAACAAAGATTTCTTACAAGTAGCACAAATAGGTTCAGAATTCGCATTTAATTGTGAGTGCTTAACATCAACATTATGAATTTGTTTATCAACACAATTCTTTTTATTAACTTTCCTAGGTTGGGCTTCTACTTTATTCTTTATGTTCCTACTTGGTGTTTGTGAGATCCTATCATTCCTTTTATTGCCAGTAGGCTTTGATCCGTACTTACTAGTAGAACACTTCAATCCTATAGAAGACAACACAGGTGTGTCAGAATCTGATGTGTTTGATGACTCTACATGTTTAATGTTGCTTGAGGATGTGAGAGGTTCAGTAAACCTAACTTTCTTGACCTTATTTTTGGGTGTGACAGCAACCTTTTTTGCACTAAGATTAATCGCATTAGGTCATGTATCTCGAACATATACAAGTAACTCCTGAATTCGTTGGGCATGCGTACAGGCAAAGTCTAGCTCTTTATCTAAAGGTTGTTCAGCTTTAGCTTGTTTGACTATTCCCCGAAGAATATCAGCTTATTCTTGAGTATATTTCAGGTATTCTAAGTGAGCTTCCCTATTTTGCAATAACCGAGGGGCCAAAGGTTCTAAATCAAGCTTGAACATGCCTGGAACAATAGTGTTGGCAGATGGTATTTGTGCAGCAACATCAACAATCTCTTTTCATTTTATTTTTCGTAAATCATTTTTCAATGACGTTATCACAAAAACCTTATCTTGAATTTGAGCTTTTAAATCCTCATTCTCGGCAGATTTTAAGTTCAGTTTATCAATTAAAGAGTCACTTTGTTCTTTAGTATGAACATGTGTCTTTTTAATTGAGTCAAACTGCTCTTTAAAAACCTGTTTAATATGATTAGTTTCATTATAAAGACTCTCGTTTTCCAAAAACAATTTTGCCACACTATTCTCCAGTTCCATATTTTTGGTCTCTATTTCACAATAATCATGTTTGACATTCTCTTCCTTAGACTTTTCTCTATTCAAAAAATTCTGGAATTTCAAGAGCATTTTGATTATTACAAGAGTCATCTTTTTGAAAAATTTCTTGATTAAGTTGTATTGACAATTCAAGAAAAATACAATGTTTTTCAAGTTGTGAGTAACTTTTCAAAATATCATTAAACGCATTTTGTGATTTCAAAAGTTCGGCCTCAAGATTACAAGATTCTTTTCTATTTGCATCCATATTCACAGTTTCACCAATCAACGACATAGAATTCATCACAGTTACAAGAACATCTTGAGACATGATTTGTTGTAAGAGTCGATCATTTTCCAAAAGTAATTATTTTTTACCAATTTCTAAACACTTTTTGTCGACTGAAGACTGTTGAATAGCAGCGTCCATTTGGTCAAAAATTGTCTTTACTTCTATTATTTCATTTAGAAGATCTTTATCAAACACATTAAAGATGTCTTTTAAAGATTTTAGAAATGGGATAATTTCATTGTTAAACACAGCTTTAGTATGTTCAAACCCCCATTCACCTTCTATACGAGCATTAGGTGTAGTCCTTATCTTCACCCATCGTCAAACTTGGCAAAGTGGAATTTAAGCTTTTTAAGGCTTTCCTTCACCAAGCTTATCTTAGGAAGTTCCTTAGGAGCTTTGATTTTGACAGGTAATGCATCAGAAGGTTTACTTGTAGGATCGGACATACGTAACCAGAAAGCTTGTTCAGACGACAATTCTTGTTGTGGAGTAAAACGTTTCCCAAAATCTTCAGTTAGTCTATTTAACTTTTCATAATCAATAGGTTTATGAGAAATGTTTTTATTAATAAACTCTGGAACCTTTGCTTTTTCAGACATTTTTTATCGACTCGCTTCTTCTAAAATCAATGTTTCCTCATCATCAATCATAGGCACAGTGATGTGCCATTGTGTGGTGTATATTTTATTGATTCAAGTTTTAAATTTATATTTTGCCGACTCAACCAAAAACCACACTTTAACGGGTAGTGTACCCGATCGGTAGTAGTTTCGTGGTAAGTAGGGTGTCGATTACTGAGAGCGAGGTTAAATCTATCAATTTAATTAATATCTTGGTTATCTAATCTATGTTAATTTTATTCTATTCTAAACCTATGTTAGTCTAAATCCTAATTCTAACAGGAAAAGGGGGGTTTTCAGCCTGAGAGACTGGCACGGTTTGGTTGTGACTACAATCAATTTAAGGCACTTTTACCCACGCAAGCTAATTAATAAAAGATAAAAGAGCGGTCGAACCTTATATAAGAAAACTGTATTAACCATTATTGATCCGAATAGAAAGTTGGTTTGTTTATTAAGTGCAATGATTTCTTCTCTCGAGGTGACATATCATTCTTGAGACTTAGGTTACATCATTCTAAGACCTAGACACATTAATTATGTCACAATTAAAGCATCCGCATAAAGCATCCTTATTTGCTGATTATAATCTATCTTAGGGATTAAAGCAATGGTGATCTTGTTAAACCCTAACTCATAGAGACTTTACCTACTTACCGCTTAATGGCAATTTACTAGTAGTCCACTTGTCGAACTATCCAATGGAATCAGAACGTTACTTGTTGAATTATATAGGTCATTAGCTAGTCAACACGATCAATAAACCATTGGCAATATCCAATTGACTAGTTAAGCCTGAAGCGTATCCTAGACACAGACTTAAAAGGATAATATTTGTGTAACTATAATTCTAGATGTATAAATTACTATATAGAGAGCTATCCCGAACTCTAGATATACTTGGTCCGCTTTACTAGATCCAGTTGAATGATAAGTCGCATACAAAAGCGCGTAAACAAGTATAAATTGATAAACATAAACAAGCATACAACGATAAATCAAGAAATCAAGATAAACAAATACCAAACATTTAGATCTTCATAATAATGGCTATTCTGAAGTATTGCCTTCAATACTCATAATAAATCGAAGAGCAATTATTTAGCCAAGGCAACTAACCCTGGGTAACGAAATGATAGATACCAAAAACTAAACGATTACTAAAGTATATGGAATTACACAATGTCTTCTATGGAATTGATAACGTTGCTCGACCTCTTCTGCTATTTTTCTCCTCTAAAAATCGACTTTTATGGTTTAGGTATCGAGAATATGATTTAGAACACTGAAAACTCGTTTTTGATTTTTCTATTTATAAGGTCTGGAAGTCGGTTGGATACGGCGTATCCAAGTGTTGGATACGGTGTATTGGGAATTTCTTGGAGTAGGGACCACGCTTGATATCTTCTAGAATATTTAAATACTATATCTTGAATACGACGTATTAAGTCTCTCTGGATACGGCGTATTATTCCTCTGTGGTCTTTGGTGAGTGCAGGCACGGATACGCCGTATCTTCCTTGATGGATACGGCGTATTGGTCTTCAGAATAGTAATCTTCAAAATATCTTCATTTAAGCTCCAGAATGCGCGCCTTTTGCTATCTTTCACCAATTACTCCATAATTACTGCAATTCTCAAATATAAACGATTAAGTAACAATTCTTTGCAATAACTATACAAAATGGGTTAATAACATGGGATAAATGATGCTATAAAATAGACGTTATTTGATGTCATCAAATATCCCCCCACTTGAATCCTACTTGTCCTCAAGTAGCCTTTAGAAGTTTATAAAAATGTATCCCTAAGGATATTTTCCGTTAAAGCACTTATTTGATCTATTACAAGTACACAACCAAACACCTCACGAAATAGGAAGATGAAAACACTCAAATCACTCAACTAATCTATGTGGTAACATGTAACTAATTCGCTCAATTGCTCGGTCGTGACGAGTATTCTATCATAAGCTTGGCAAGGATACACATCTCCACCACTAAAGCCAAGGAGTAACAAGTTTATAAAGGTAAATATGGGTTTTTGTATGGAAAGGCGTATGGTTTGATCATTCTACAATCTTTCACCAGAAGTACCACTCCAACAAGGCAGCTGAAGCACACATACACACCCGGAACGCCGGGATAGACATGTGTGTTCGATCACATCCCCATTCGAATTTAACCAACGGTTAGGATGAAGAATGATATAGGGTAGGAACCTTCTAACTTTCACCAAAATTCGTAAACCAACGAGGTAGCTGACACATGCATACATGGCCGTAATGACGGAATAGACATGCACGCTCGATCACATCCTCATTCGCGTAAAACCAGCGACTAATCATTCGGTGAGAGGGAAGTAAATTGTTGTAAAATACAAATCAAGAAACAAATAGATTAATACTTAAGATACAAGTTGCTAGACACTTATTTCCCGACCGTCATTACGACAAAGACACGACTATTTACAACGTCTTTATCATAGATCAAAAACAACAACGTAAGTTGGCGTTCCCATAACAATCAACTTCCCAATCATCCCAAAACTTTATATATTTTACAAGGCAAGTGGTGATATCTACCACTTTGTATAATACTCTACATCGTTGATTTTTAGACATATCAACGAATAATCGATCCTTCATATAATTCCTTCGGTAATGCTTTTTGCGAAACGATTATCTTCAAACTTTCTTTCTTTTTTTTTCTTTTTTTTTCTTTTTTTAACAATTCAAATCTCGGTGTAGTTTCACCATCTTCACCATCATAATAATTCCGGATAATTCCTTCGGTAATTTCTTCGTTCTTCGGGTTCACCAATAATTGTAACGGTAGTAAAATCACATGAGCTTTGACTACTAATATACATTCCCATTTGCAATGTGCAAATTTTCAACCGCACCAAAGATAGAAAATGACACAAGACTCGAGAAATACAAACTTTACACTTTAAGCAACTAGCAACTGTAAATTAAACTTTAATCTAACAGGGTAGGTTAAGGTGTAAGGGTGTAACGAAACAAATAGTTGGTGTAAATTCCTAAAGGATTGGCTCTACGGGTTGTTCTAGTGGATCATCACTCTAAAGATGAGAGTGGAAGGGTTTAACGGGAGGTTAACTAACCGGTGTAGTTAGTTAATAAACAACATGTATAGGCGATTTGGTTGTAATCCTAAGATTTACCAATTTAAACAAGTTACTCCAATTAAATCCATAATACTCATTATTGTGGTCTCGAATAGATATACCAAGCCAAGTTCTAAAGTCTACAACATCACCGGCACACTCATATTTTGTGGAATTTGGGTAAACATTT
>BQNB010022911.1:1048-29695 GCA_026074375.1 Tanacetum coccineum | reverse complement strand
GACATTGGTCTAGCATCATTCACTGTTGTTTTTGAGTGAGCAGTGTTAACTTGTCTAGCAGTATTAACTGATACTAAGCCAGACTTCATTAGTACTGCTCTTGGAACCATGTTCTTTTTAGTACAAGGGTGAGTCTTTTTAGCAAAGTTTTGATGATTCACCCTTTGAGAATTGTTCCAAATAGGTTTTGTCATCCTTTGATTTTGAAACTGTTTTTGATGGTAATTGCAATCAACTTGCAAATGATCAAAGCTTCTACACACATAACAGGCCTTATTAAACATCTCAAAATTGCTTCCTAGTTTTTGAGACATCATATTATTCCAATTTCTTTTATTGCCTCTTGGACTGTGAGTGTTTTGCCTATGTTGCTTAACTTGTTTAACAGTTTTCCTAGTAGATTTTGTTGTTGTTTAGATTTGACAAACTCTTTCTTAACAATACTAGGTCTAACTGTTTCTTTTTCAGTTTTAGGCTGAGACACATCCTCTTCCTTATCATCTGACACAATTGGGGCATCATCATTCTTCCTAACTACCTTAGGCTCTTCTTCACTAGACATAGCTTTATAGTTCTCAACTACAAGCTCATTAACAAACTCATCTAAACCAGTAAAAGACAAGTCAGGTGTTGGAGGCATGAAATTTCCTGTGTAGGGAGGTGGAACCGCATTATAATTTTCATATCCTAAACCTTTCTTGCAAGTGTCAACTATCTGACACTCTATGAGCTTGTTTAAAAGTTTAGATGCATGTTTAAATTTATCTACATTAAGTTGAATGCCATCTTTTTCTTTTTGAACTTTTTCAAGCTTCTTCCTAAGCTCTCTAATAGTGATTTCTCCTACATGAATTTCAAATTTTAATCTCTTAATATCTTGTAAATAAATAGACTTATTTGCTTTATAAACTTCAAGTTTTTCTTTCACTGACTCTAAACCAGTCTTATATCCTAGAACCATTAACTCAGATTTCTTTAAATCTTTTAATAGTTGATCATTTTGAGATTTAAGAAGTTTAATAGTTTCCAAACAAGATTTTGAACAAATAGAATCATTGGATACCTCTGAGTTAGGACTTGAAGATGAGAAAGCCATGAGTGTATAATTAGGCCCTTTCTCTGCCTGATCACTCCAGTCATATCCACCAAGACCATCACATGACACCAAAGTTGTGGAAGTAGATGTTTCCACATGCACACTCCTTCTTGAGATTTCCTTGTTCTTATTATCTTGATTTCTTGGAGCTCTGCACTCCTTAGCAAAATGTCCCCTCTTGTGGCAGTTGTAGCACTCCAATTTGGACTTATCAAAACCAATAGTCTCATTGCCATTAACATTAAGCTTTCTTCCTGTATTCTTCAAAAACCTTCTCGCCCTCATAATCAACATGGCCATTTGCTATCTCAAATCCATCTCTTCTATGTCATCTGGATGAATTTGTTGTAAGTCCTCATGTACAAGTTGAGGACTATTTGGTTGACTAGTAAAGAATGCACAAATAACAGCATCACTCAAGTTATCAATATTTGTAGAGTAAACAACATTAACTTGAGTGCTAGCAGTAGAAACTCCATGAGCAGTATTAACTGCTTCATTAGTGCTGCTAGTGTTGTAATTTGAAGAGGACACAAAAGCCATGCTCTATGTGCTTGAACTTGAGCTAGACATACCTTTAACTTCTGGTTCATACACCTTAAGATTGTCGTAAAGATATACTCATTGTATCCAAATCAGCTTTATTCCTCCACACAACAGCATGTGTGTTCCATTCAGGTGACAAACTTTTTAATAACTTTTGATTAACATCTTCTTGTGAAAGCTTTTCATCCAAAATCTCCAACTGACTCACAAGCTTTTGAAGCCTATCAAAAGTTTGATCAAGCGTCTTTGAGCTTGGAGCAGTGAAGTTTTCATATTGCTGCTTTAAGAAATTCCTTTAAGTCGTTCTTGTAGCTTCATTCCCACCAAATCTCTTTTCAACAGCTTTTACCAACTTCTTAGCATCCTTTATAGAGTTAAACTTTAACTGATGTTCATTGGGAATGCCCATCATTAAAGTACTTCTAGCTTTCACATCTAATCTTCTCTATGCCTTTTCTTCAGTAGATGTAATAGGCATCTCTGTCATAACTCCTTCCATAATTTTTGTTTTTGGCAAGGTTGCACCATTCTCTATAACTTCCCATAGTGCATAGTCTATTATCTGGATATATTGTTCAATCCTCATCCTCCAGATCCTATACTCACTAGGTTTGAGCATGGGAACTTTGGATACAACCACCATATGTGCAGAATCTTGATCCATATCTTTTAGAAAAAGATCTTGTGTATAAACATGGGTTCTTCTCTTTCAAAGCTTCTTATCAAGCTCTCATACCACTTGTTGATCCCACTTCAATAGATCAAATTCCTTAATGCTTGTTTAAGGTTTAGTTATATTTGATAAATCTAACACACCTATAGTAGAAAATTTGTTTGAATGTATTAAAGATTATGTGGAATCTAATCTTTAATATTAAGAAGAATTATCAATGAAATAGTAATTCTATGAACATATAATTCAACAAACAAGCTCCAATATTATTAATGATAATAATGCGAATACTCTCAAAGTATTAGGGTTACAAATACCTTGAAGCTATGAATTATACGACTAAGATTGATTTTTGGTTTTGATTCTGGTGTTGGTTTATCAATCTCTATGCCCTAGGACCTCCTTTTATAAACCAAGGAGTCCTACTCGGCTTACAATACTTTCCTAAGTATATAAAATATTTTTTATAAATAACTAATACATATCAAGTAAGTAGTACTAACAAACAGCACTAACTTACAATAGCAGTACTAACTTAACTGTTGGGATTTTTGATTTGATGATACAAAAACAACGATGCAAAAGAACAAAAGAATGAAACAACAAGGATCTAAATCGAAAATATGGAATTCTACAAAAGATGGAGGATTCTAAAAGATATCCATAAAAGATAAAGATCAAACATTAGGAAAAGATTTAGTTTGCTAATACAATTAAGATTCCTTTATAAGTCTTATGGTCTCTCTATATAAATAGATCATAGACGCATAGTTTAGTATGTGCAAGTTGTGTATTATGTGTGCACCAAAAGAGTGTGCCGTGTGTTTAGTAGAGATGTTATTAGCCTCAAAATATTGAGCCAAACAGGAAGTTCGTTCATTATGTGTACGTGTCTCGGTCATTTAATTAGTTAATGTTGTTATAGTATAATATCGGGAATTGGGCTTGATAGTTAATCTAATCTTGTATATGTTTCAGGTTTAATCCCAACCAAAACCCGAGCCTGGGTCCTAGTCAAATATCTCGAACGTCACTTAATGTGTCGGGGTATATAAGTAACTTTTCCTCTTTGGAAAAGTAAGTTGACCACTTTCTAATTAATCTTTTATCTTTCTTTCTCTCACTTTCTCTCAACTCTCTCTCCTCTTTCTCTCTCTAAAAGATCAACTCTCTTTATCTCTTTTCTAGTTCGATTCGTGTTGTATGATATGAAGTGAAGTGTTATAAGGGATCTTACAATTGGTACCAGAGCCTAAGTGGATTCGTGGTTATATAAGCTCTAATTCGTCCTTATTTTGGCTTAGAAAAGTCCACGGCTCAAAAGGCAATTCGAGCTTAAATTGTTGGTTAATCTTGGTGTTTCTCTTGCTCTACATGATTAACAAGGTATATTGTTGCCACTACTAGTGAATCACAAGCTCCTAGTTCGATTTTAAAGATTACAAGGTTCGAATTTATTTGTTTTCTAAGTGGAGAGTTGCTTCATTTTGGAAGATCCACAAATATATACATGTTATTGTGTGCTTAATCTTCTTTTAGACACTTAGAATTACATGTTAAAGCTTTAATTCGTGGTTTATAAGCTCATTTGAAGTGTTTATGCAAAATTCATCCTTGGTGTTCTTGGTGGCGGTTTGAAAGCTTAGGGAACAAGATCCACGTTTTTAGGAAAAAAAGTCAAAGGCGAGTTGCCAAAGTCAAAGGAGAGTTGCTTATTTTAATAACAAATATAGGCGGCGAGTTGTTAAACCAGGCGGCGAGTTAGTAAAATTGGCAGCGGTTTACTTATATTAATAGTGGCGGTTTGCTTGTTTTCCAGCAGCGGTTTGATTATTTTACTAGATGGCGAGTTGGTCAACTTCAGCAGCGGTTTGCTCTTTTAATATTATGCAGCGGTTTGAATATTATATTGGCGGCGAGTTGTTCAAGTTAGCAGCGGTTTGATAATTAAAAATTGGCAGTGGTTTACATGATATTTAGCCGGCGGTTTGATTAGGATTTCAGTGGCGGTTTGGCTTATTTTAAGTGGCGGTTTGGTCATCTTTAGGAGGCGATTTGCTATTATTTTAAGTAATATTTCAAAATAGGCAAATTGGACTTTGGACCTTAATTGACACTTAATCAAACCTAATCAAACATCAATATAAACCGTAAACAAAGGACTTAAAGGACTAATCAAACAACAAACATAACCTTAAAATCAAACGATTATTCATTTACGGTTTTCTATTGATTTTGTAAAATCCCGTTAATTCATTTATCGGTTTTAATCATAGACGTGTAAAATCCCGTGAACGTGAATTGCATACATAACCACAACTTCAATCACATCATATCCACTTAAGATCCAACAAAATCTTTCACACTTCATAATTCATAACCATTCATTCATCATGTCTACTCCAGTCAATACATCCTCGACAGATAGTCAAATGCACAATAATATCATGGCAGCTGGTTCAAAAGATCGTCCACCAATGCTTGGACCAGGAAGATATTCACAATGGAGATCACGTTTTCTACGATACATTGACACAAAAGGAAATGGTGAATATCTGAGGAAATGCATTTTTGAGGGTCCATACAAGCTAACAAGTGTAGTAATAGAAGCTGTTGCTGCAACAGTAAATTCTCCAGAAGTACCACAACATGACGAAGCTGAGACAGTACGCAACATGTCTGCAGAGAACAAACTGTATTTTCAAGCTGAAAAGGAAGCTATTTTCTTGCTTTTAACTGGTATTGGAGATGAAATCTACTCAACTGTTGATGCATGCAACACAACTAATGAGATGTGGATAGCCATTAAAAGGCTATAACAGGGTGAATCATTGAACGTACAAGATGTAAAGACCAATCTATTCTGGGAATTTGGGAAGTTTACTTTTCGAGATGGAGAATCCATGGAGTCATATTACTCACGGTTTTATAAACTGATGAATGAATTGAAAAGGAACAACTTTTAAGTTACCACAATGCAAGTGAATGTTCAATTTCTTTAACAACTTCAACCAGAATGGTCAAGATTTTTGACGGTTTTCAAGTAATCAAAAGAAATAAACACCATCTCATATCACACACTTTTTGACATTCTGAAGAAGTATCAAAATGAAGTTAATGATATCCGTGCTAAGAGAATTGCCAAAAGTGCAAATCCATTAGCACTTCTTGCGGCTGCTCAACCATACTCAGATAATTACAATCAAGCACAAAAACCTCAAAGAACAAATACAACATCATCTTCCACAAGACCAAGTACATCTACCAGACACAAAGGCAAAGAGATCGCCAAACCAGTCCGAATGTTCAAGTTTTTAAGTAAGCGTTATAAATAAGTTTAGTAGTCTTAAAAATATCAAAGGAAATAATTTATATTTAAAATGTTTTAATTTAGTATAGATATATTTGACGTGTCGGGACGCGTTGTTTGACATTTTTCGTTGCGCGCGGGAAGATTTCCCAGTAAATGACCAATGCAAAACGTAAATGTTTAGAAAGTGATAATTTGAAATAAAAATGATTTATTATTGTAGAAAATTGTTGGTTGACAGCTGGTTACTCCGTAACTGTTTTACATACAGTAAAAGTCAAAATCTGAGTTGTGCTATAAAATTTCAATGAGATAGTAATATGAAAATATAAAGTCATAGTATTATAGAACACCACAACTTAGGAAAAATCACTGATTATCACATGGAACTTGTAGGATATGATAGTTATTATTAGAGTACGATTTGTAGCAACTTTTAGGTCATGTTTAGGGTTCTCAAACCCTTTTGTAACCACTTAAACTCCATGTTTTGATCAATGAAGTTCTTTATCCTTTAATATTTTAATATGTCTATGTGTTGTCTGATTAATTATTGTTCATCGCTCCTCCTTAACATGTTAGGCTAGATCTTATTGTGTTTGCTTATGATTGTATGTGAATTAGTTTGTAGATCCTTTTAATATTGCTTCTTGTTGATGGGTGTGTGCGCTAGGCTCTAGAAAACTAGCTTCTTAATTGCGTGCGAAGACGTCTAAGGAAACGTGATTGTGTAGAAAGGATTCCATCTGTAACAATATTCATACTACCTTACCCATCTATGGATGATTACCTTTTAAGTATTTTAATGCGCGTAATGTACTCCTAGGGGCCTTGTAATAGTCTTCATACTACCTTACTTGTGTGTTGCCTTAACAGAATATTATGTAGATGGCTAGTTCGTGTAATTCGTTCATGACTTAGGAAATATTTACACATCGCATCACAAGTGTGACAAAGCAATAGAATTAGGAGAAGCAAACTAAGGATCATGCATGACTAAGTAAACACGTTTATTTACGTATACAATTTTCTACAGTAGTTTAGATTTAATTTCAGTATTTAGTTTAATTAGTTTAAAACCAAAATCCCTTTTAAACAAGAGATTTTAACTGCTTTCTTAAAAATATAAAAACACAAAAATAATCTTCTTTCAACCCCTTAAACCTTAATTACGTTTAGTTCGAGGCATTCCCATCGTTATTTCCTCTAGAGAAACGAATACAACAATCCCCCGAGTCTTTACCTATTACTTTATTACTAACCGGTTAGGTACACTGCTTATGGAGTTGTAAAATTTCTTGTGAGTTTATACAACGACCGCACATCAAGTTTTTAGCGCCGTTGCGTGGCGAATAGTCAGGTTTCGAATCCAATTTAGCTTAGGTCTACTCGCTTGATTCCTATCAAGTGAGATTTTTATATTCTGTCAATTAGCTTTCTTGTAGTTTATCTTTTCTTTGTTCCTTCGTTTGTTAAATCTATTTCGTTAACCACACATGGGAGAAAAAAATCTATCGTATATCTTAGGAGATTATTCCAAACCTAGCCACGAGGGCTATCGAAATACCATTGAACTCCCTGATGGGAACAATGTGGTGCCTCTGCAATCTAACACCATCCGGTTGGTGCAAAACGGATGCTCATTCCACGGACTTCAATTCGAGGATCCAAACCAACATCTTAAGGATTTTATAAAACTTGTGGACTCACTTGACCTTGATGTTGCAAATAGGGAAAGGACGCGTCTGTGTTTATTTTAATTTTCCTTTCGCGATCAAGCTAGCAACTGGCTTGAATGTCTTCCTACAAGATCCATCTCCAGTTGAGAGGATGTTACTACCCGTTTCCTTGCTCAATTCTTTCCACCGAGAAGGACTTCTAAACTTAGATATGACGTCTTGATGTTCCAACAACATCAAGGTGAATCTCTCTCTGAAGCATAGACTCGTTTCAAGGACTTACTCTAAAAAGTCCCTCACCATGGCATTGATCTTTGGCTCCAAGTACAAATCTTTTATGACTATGTCAATCCTGCCACAAGGCGAACCATTAATCAATTGGCCAGTGGTAAGCTACGTGACAAAAATGTTGAAGAATCCTGGGCACTATTAGAGGACTCACTCGTCCTTTTTAGTATATATAAATATAATAAATATATAATATAAATATGTAATAAGGATAAGATCAATAATAAAAGAGATAAGTATTCCGTAAGGCTTTTAAAGAGACTTCACTTTTATCCAAAGCAAAACCCTAAAAAAAACCTCTCGGGTCGTTTTCTAACGAGGTGTGAATTGAAGATCGGATTACGTTCGTGATCGCGTTTTTGAATGGATTAAGATTTTTGGATTGGTTTTCCTATTTCTATAATTAAAATGCAAAAACGAATAAAGAAAACCTAAAAATGAAAGCAAGTAAGTGATTTAAACATAAAAACGAGAACGGGATCGAAACACGTTCTTTAAAAAACCAAATTATGAAATTTTAACTCTACGAAAGCAATTCTAATTTTCCTAAGTTCTAAATGATAAAAGAAAATTTAAAAAAAAAGAATTATATTTTTTTGACTTTTATTTTATTTAATATGAATTAAAAACTGATTTAATGAAATTAAATGATTAAAAATACTAAATTAATTCCTAAAAATCTAAAAAATTCAGGGAAAGTAGATTAAACAGTGCTAGTCCTAGGAAAAATAAAATGGCTTAAGTGGCTTATTGAAATAAGCCAGAAATAAGCTGAAAAGGGCTTATAAGCAAAACTGGGTAAAAAGGTATAAGGAATAAATGGTGTAGCATATGACCAGATGGGCTTACTGGTGCTACTGGTTACGAGTGTGTTTGTTAAGTATGCTTGCCTTGTAAAGGGGAGGTCACAGGGTCGAACCTTGTGGCTTCCCTTTTTGGAATTTTTTATTTATTTTCTTTTTGAGACTTGTAAAATAAGCCAAAATAAACAACTTTAAAAAAGCTACTTTTTATAACTCTTAAAAATAAGCTGGAAAATAAGCAAACAAAAGGGCAGTTTCACTTTTTTTTGCACTAAGGCTAAAATTAAGCTAAACTGTTTGGCAATTTTAGACCAAATAAGCTAAGGAAAAAGGGAAAATAAGCTAAGGCAGATTTGCACTACACCTAATAAGCTCTAGGAACAAAAATAAGCTAAAAAGAACAGACAGATAAGCACAAAAAAAAGCAAATAAGCTATAAGCTACACATGCATACCAAACATCCTAGGGACAACTTTTTGGGCTTAAATTTAAGCACCAAGATGGATCCTTATGGGTATGAGGCTTCTATTCCTAAAATGCTTATCTAACTGGCTACCTAAAACAGCAATGTAAAATGAATTTGAAACTCAAATAAGTAGTTAAAAAGTCTAATGAAAAAGGCTGATGTAGTCAGTATGCTTGATTTTTCAAATTTTTGTAAAGACAAAGGCTAAATTCAGCCCAACAAATAAGCTATGAAAAGACTTTTAAAAAGCAAGATAAGTTAAAACAGATTAAGATCATTAACTATTGAGCTTCTGCTCAAAATTGCAGACCCTAAGAACAACTATAACTACCCTAAATTTGGATTTGAAAAAGGAGTTTTGCTTTAAAAAAATTCACTTGACAGCTATGACAGATTTTTAATAAAACAAAAGTAAAATCAAAGGCACAATACTACTGCATTAGGACACTAAAATCAACTCTTAAAAATTTGATTTGAGAGCTAAATCAAATAAGCACTATGGAATTATTCTTGAACCACAGTTTTGAACATTTTTTAGAAAAAAGATTAAAACAAACATTTAGACTTTAAATCCTTTGAAAACAGCTTAAAAACAACTACAAAAGGCTTGTTAAAGTTGACAGAATGACCCAAAAGGTTTTTAACTAAATTTTGACCCACTTTCACCTTTATGCCAAACACCCCTTTAATAATAAAAAACCTTTATAAACTGGATTTTTGAAGATTTAAGGCAAAGAATTTGAAAACAGAAGTCAACTAAGCAATGTTAAGCACAAATAAGCAGAATCTAAACAAACAATAAGCACTTAAAACAAGCAATAAAGATAAGCAGTTACAAGGTAAAAAAATGACAGTTTTAAGGTAAAACTTAAACTAATGACATAAAAGCATAAAACAAAGACAAGTAAGCATAAAGAACATAAATAAGCAATAAAAATAGGAAATAAGCAGTAAATAAGCAAATGCACAGTAAATAAGCAAAGAAATTTGAAAGAATAAGGAAAATGGAAAACTCAAAATGGTCCACACTTTTAGGAAAGGGATAGAAGCTCTCAAAACTGCTTATACCAACATATATGCTCCCAAGAAAGCTCTAAACTAAGGTCATAAACTATTTCCTTGCTCCTTAAAGTTGATTGGTTTTTGTGATTTTTCAGATTTTTAGCAGAAAGTAATAGACTTTTATATAAGCTTTTAATGACTCAAAAGCTTATATATGAGCTTAAAAACAATATTTAAATGACAAGTAAGTAAATGACAATAATTAAGGAAAAACTTGAAATTTATTAATCTATAAAAAAATTACAATGCTTGGAAATTAAATGACAAAAAATTTAATGACAGGAAAAGTAAATTGCAGTATTAAAATGGTACAAATTTTGTTAATACAAGACTGGACTTAACAAAATTCGACAAAGACTATGAACTACACTTGTCCTATATTTATACTATAGGCTTCAAGTCTTCAAGTCTTCTTGTGTTTCTTCACTGAGAGAGTTTAAGACTGTGTTTGTTGTGTGAGAGAGATCCCAAAATTGATCTAAGCCATTGAAATTTCTTGGTGCCCAATCCAAACGATCATAACCCTTCATTTTTTTGTAATTTTCCTTCAACCAATGGAAACAAAGGGGATTGCTAAGGTGGCACTTGCCCCATGTGAGTGAGAGTGATGCTAAGGATGCTGATGGTTTTGTTGTAGGGAATAGTGGTCGAGGTGGGGGAAATGGACAATGAATAGTATCTATGGGGTTTGGCGGGAAAGTTTAGTTTGGGTTTGACTGGGTTATAGTTTGTGGGAGTGACAGAATTGGCCCCTCATTTTGTTTTGTCTTGTTACATGGAAGGTCCTTGTGGTGTGAAAGATATAAGGGATTTGGCAAGATCAGCCCCTGAGGTTGTATTGTGAGTTTGCAAATATAGTCCTTTTGGACTAACGACAGTTAAGTGTAAAAGGGTTTTGGGCTTAGTTTGGGCCAGTTTGCTTTAAGCTTATACTTTGGGCTTAAATAAGACTTAAGTCTTATATGTCTTGTACATAAATGCTTAATGCGCTGACCCGACCCATTAGATGGGTACGGGTAGGTCCATTAAGTATTTCTTCGGTTCTGGCTTTGATTTGACTTTGTCGGGGTTGACTTTTTGTTGACTTTGAATTTGACTTTTTTTACTTTTTCTTTTCACGCTCTTCACATTCCGTGCTCAGTTTTGTCCGTTTTGACTAGATTTTTCGTTCTTTTGTCGGATATCCATTTCCTACATAATATAAATGAAAACATACAAATACAATGTATTTTTGGTACTTTTTTGGTCATTTAAGTCCGGTTTTAATGGAAAATGCTTTGTGTAATTAAGCACATACCAAAATCCCCCATACTAAACTATTGTCGTGTCCTCACGCAATGCTATAAGTAAACACTTAAGAAAACCAAGAATCTCAATCCCCCTCGACTAATTATCTCGAAAAGTAGCTAAGTGTTCATCAAGGAGAATTAAAGAATCAATAGCTTTGAAAAGCCCTGTTTTTACCATTTTTAAATATATACATTTATTCCCACACATATTTTTGTATTTTTTTCTTTTTCTTATTTTTTTGTACTTTTCATTTCAAGCAACAAACTAACATGTTTGAGTTTTGTTATTTTATAACTTTTAGGGATCATAGAACAAGAAATATTTCAATCCTAAAATGCTCCAAAAAGGATAGATTCATCGTTCCTGATTTTTCAACTTATTTCCTAACCAAGCTAAAATGTAATAAATCACGTAAAATATAAAGTTAAGTTGCTAACATACTCTTATTTGTTACTTGTGACTTTTCTTGACAATTATTATATTTATATATATTTAGGTGAATGGGCCATTTTGAATTCATCCATAGTTCAACGTTTTTGCAATATTCTTTTGCTTCACGTTCCACCCGGAGAATAATGAGTTCGTCTCGGACATCCCAACTTGCGGCTAAGTGACCACGCTTTTGACACTCAATAGGAACTAGTATCGGACTCAAGGACTTCAATTTCAAAAACTCTTAGGTTTCCCGTATATACATAGAATCACAACATAAAATGAAATAGTCTTAGTTCAAAAGCATATTTAAATTTAAGAAAAAAAAAAAAAAGGAGGGGATTTTTTTTTTCCCCCCCCCTATATTTATTATTCTCGTTTTATTACACTTAATATAATTATTCATCCTTTAAACTAAGGAAATCCTCGACCTTTTAGAAGGCTGCAACATCGGTTGTGAGCCGGCAAGATGCAGCAAACTTTTATCAGTCTCAGATAATTACTATGTGCCTTATTTAGAAGACTGCAACATCGGTTGTGAGCCGGCAAGATGCAGTAAACTTTTATTAGCCCACAGTTTATTATTATTATTACCTCAATTTTTTTTACACATATAATATCACGATATAGAGAAAATTTCGTTTTAGAAAATTTAAGTATAAATTTGAACTAAAATTATTGATATCGACTATACTTCAAAAATTGTTGATTTAAGTTTAATTTTCGAAGAGAGCACGTATTATTAATCCGGTTAGAAGCTTATGGGAGAGAAAAGCCACAAACTACACTTATGAGCTCTTAAGATTTCCAAATAATCCTTGTTTAGCATCTAACTCATACTTAACTCTATCATTTTTCGTCCTTCGCGAATTTTCGCGAATGCTTAGTCTAAACGTTAAGGAACAAGCTAGAGCTCAACACGCTCGATCGAGTCAAAATTTATTCTTATTCTACCCAGCAGGAAAGTCAAAATTGTGACAAAACACTTATTTTATTTTTGAAAATTTTTAAAATTTTTCATTTTTTTGGTATTTTGGTGGTAAAAACGGGATTACGTGAAAACAACGACTGCAGGCACAATCAAATCGATAGATCCCCCCATACTAGAACTGAACATTGTCCTCAATGTTTTAAGAAGGGTCTCTACGTAAATCCTAAGCCGTTTATTAAGTATGCTTAAAGATAAACGTTAGTCGATAAGATTTGGATATTGGATTCCCAAAATGAAGCTGAGGATTTGAAGCTCGAGTGAACGAAGGACAAAAACCGTGAGCACGAGAGGCTTCAAAATCCGAGCAATCCTGGACATGCAATCACAAAATACAAAACACGGAAAATGGAAGAGGCGAGCCTCTCACACAACACACTTATTCATTACTACTATTATAATCATATTAGGATAAGCATGGGTTGCCACCCACGAAGCGCTTGTTTAAGGTCACTTAGCTTGACCCGATCCCCCATACTTGAACTGGTCAAGGGGGATAGAAATGGAGACACGGAACATCCAAAACACGGATGTCCTCTCCATAAGAGCAAGGAAAAATCTCCATCGGGCTTTCAAAAATTTTAATGACTTTGAAAGCTTTAGAGTCCCGGAGTTATTTCGGAGAGAGAAGTATGAACTCCTTTGAAGTGAGGGTTCCTCGAAGTTGAAAACTTTTTCCTTATTTTCGGATGAAAACAAGAGTAGAGTTTCAGACTCGGGAACTTCTTTGTGGAAAGGAAGTTCATAAAGAGGAGGATTAAAATCCTCAAGAATTAAAGAAGCATTAGATATATTCTTTACATTCTTATCCGGTGTTGCACAGTTAGTGACTTCAAAATGGTTCTCATGAATGAGTATACCCGGATTAAATACCTTGTCCTCGTTGTTGGTTGAAGACAAAGCATCAACCTCGAAAAAATCCTCATAGAAAACCAAGTCACACTCAGGAAAAGGAAGGAAATCACTTGATCCAGGAAGATCAAGTTCATCAATCATGAGTTTAGGCTCTTTGATTTTCTCTTCCTCGGAGTCAAATGGATCATCATATGTATTATCATTAACGGTCTCAAGATCAAAAAGTTCATCATCATAATCATCCCATAATAGTGGGGATGAGTAATCAAGAGCATGTTTATTGGTGAACAGCTCAGTAATGGTATCAACAAGATTGTCATCAGGAGAATCAACCGAATCTTCAAGAATAGAATCCATTTCCTTGATAGGATCATGGTTAAGCAAATACTCTATTTCTCAAAGATCAGATTCGGCATCAAAGGGAAGGTAATCAATTTTTGGTGGAAATGTAAAATGAGCGAGTTCATCGGCGAACTCCTCAAGAGATTGTCGATTAGTCTAGAAATTTAGTGACTAGGTGAAGGATGAAGTGGTACTGCCACTAACGTGATTATTGAAATAGAGGGAGAGGGAGACGGAAGGATTACTATCTCCCGGTGGAAATGAATACACTTCGTGAGTATGCTTCGAATTCTTCCATAATTACTAAATCACTTTCTTCATGAAGTAAGCGTGGGGGAAGAAGAAGACTTGGTTACGGGTTCCGAAATCGGAGTGGGATTGCCACTTAATGGATTATCATGATATGGAGGGAGATCTTTGGTTTTATCAAGATTTAGCAAGTTCTCAATAATGTCTCCCTCCGGATCAAAGATATCATCATTAACTTCCGGTGAAGTTAAGTCGGTATGAGAAGTGAGAGAAGAAGTGGGATTGCCACTTGGATGATTTGTTGCAAACAAATCTTTAAGAATTTCCTCATGTGAAACATTATAGACATCAATCATGTTGATTGATTCTTTTTGAGGTGTATTAGAATATCTTGAAGTGTCATTTCTCATATTCAAGATCAATCTTTCGTCACCGTCACGGAGAATCATTTCTTCTCCGTGAACGTCAATCAAAGCACGAGCGGTCCGTAAGAAAGGTCTTCCCAAGATGAGGGGGACTCGAGGATCGCTCTCATAATCAACAATGACAAAATCAGCGGGGAATGTGAACTTTCCAACCGGAACAAAGACATCTCTTGCAATTCCAACCGGAGTGCAAATCTCCCGGTTAGCAAGTTCAAGGGTCATTTGGGTGGAAATAAGCTCGGGTAAACCTAACTTTTTCCAAACCGAGAGTGGCATCAAGTTGATGCTAGCACCTAGATCGGCTAGGGCCTTGCACTTGAGCTCACTAAAACCACACGGAATGAGAAATTTCCCAGGGTCTCCAAGTTTTTCGGGTAACTTCTTAAGGATAACCGCTAGGCAATTTTCACTGAGGGGTGTATTTGCCAATTCTAAAAGTTTCTCCTTGTTGGAAAGGAGACTTTTAAGCATCTTTTGGTATTTCGGGATTAGAATTAAAGCATCGGCAAGAGTGATATTGATATGAAGTTGTTTAAACATTTGCTAAAATATGTGAATTTGGACTTCTCTTTCTCTTGCCGTTTTTCTTGGTTCATTCTTGAAGGATAAGGGATATGAGGGTGACGAGGATCCATTTGGTGAACCACATAATTTCTTTGTGACGGAGGTTTAGCTTTTTGGACAAGAGGAGGTGGGACCTTAATGGTATATGATAGCAGTTTTATATACCTAAAATATATCACAATATAACATAAACCTAAGAGCAATTAAGAAAATTTACCAAGTTACCCTTGGTAAAATTCACTC
Source organism: Tanacetum coccineum (assembly GCA_026074375.1). Lineage (NCBI taxonomy): Eukaryota > Viridiplantae > Streptophyta > Magnoliopsida > Asterales > Asteraceae > Tanacetum > Tanacetum coccineum. Next base: position 14,384 of record BQNB010022911.1, on the reverse strand, counting down.
TCAAAAATATATATAACAAATATGATCACCCGGGTCGTTTCCCCAACGACTAGTAAAATTGAAACCTCGTTTTAAACTTGGATTCTGATTTGAATGAAGCAGAGATATTTTTGATAATCTATATCTACTAAATAAAAAGCAACAATTAAAAATTTAACAATAAAAGGCAATTTAAGCAATTTAAACAAATACGGAAAACAAATAAAACGCGACTAATAAGCAAATAAACTAAAATTAACTCCTAAAAATGTAAACTAAATTTCTAAACCTAAGATAGGACAAAATAAAATTTTAGGAAAAAGAAAAACATTTTTTTTAATTATTTTTGAATTTATTATGAATTAAAAACTAATTAAATCTAGAAAAATAGCAAATTAAGTCCTAAAAATTTGGAAAAATGATTTTTAAGCTTAAAAAAGTCTAAAATGTTATAAAAGCAAGAAAACTATTTTTTAACTATTTTTATTATTAAAATCCTATTTTTAAAATTTAAAATAAAAGCTCAAAAATGAAATTTAAGATCTAAAAAGTGTAAAAATGATTTTTCTGGATGTAAACCTAAAGCTATTTTTTATAAAACTAAAAACTATTTTTTTGTATTTTTCTGAAACTTTTTCTATTTTTTATTGATTTTTTAACATTTTTATTTGGAGCTTTATGGTTTTGTACTAGGCTGGTGTCCTGTGGGGTGGGTATGGGAAGCGTTGGCTGGGGTGTGTTGGGTGTGTAAGCCGATGTATCTGTCAGCGGCGTGCGGTTTGTATCTCTCCTTCGTTGTTAAACTCACATCATTATGATGGGTGTATTTTTAGATGAGATCGTAAACACTCCTTTTTTTTTTTTTTTTTTTTTTTTTTCGGGGCGCCTTTTCATAAAGGGTCCCGCCCTGGGGGCAGCGGCATGTTGGTATCACGATGCCTTAAATGTTAGTCCGTTATCAGAAGGTATCTATTGAGTCACGGGTAACTGTTGTGGTTATGACATAGATCAGTTGAAAGCTTAATAAACGTTCCCAAGCTTTCGAATAACGACTATCGGGTCTTTACGGAAATTTGTAATATCATTTTTCTCAAACTTGGTCACATAAATGGTGGTAGTATTTTCCTGTAAATATTTTTGCATTTGGTCAAAAGAGTTGATAGAATTCCTTGGCAAACGATCAAACCATTCGGCGGCACGATCTTGCAAGGAGTAAGGGAAGAGATGTAGACGAAGGGCGTCATCGGAGACCCCATTCACTTTCATGCTTTGGGTGACATGCAAAAATTTGTCGAGATGCTTGTTGGCATTCATCCACTCCGGACAGCGAATTGGACACGAATTTTGAACGTGTTGATTCATGTCATTCTTAAGGTCCAAAGTCGTAAGTTTTGAATTGCAACTGGGGAGCAATTGGTCCTTCTCGACATCTAAAGACGGTTGGCACAACTCCTTCCATAGTCACGGAGGTCGGGAAATTGGTAAACCACATCCTCCGACGGGAAGGTGTCCGGCTCCAGGCTCCATTAGCCGGCCATGTTAACTACAGGGAGGTTTATCAAAGTTCTCAAGATTAAAAGGTTCAACAACTACCGGTGGGGCTTGTGGTTGATGACAGTTTTGATTACGAGACTGAGAACGAGTGCGCATGCACTTAAAGTATAAAAAGAAAATTTACACTATTTTTTTTAGTTTTTTCAACAATTTTTTTTTCACAATCTATTTTAATTACGGACAACGAGATAAGACACTTAAACCTAATAATCAACAAGCTTCTCGGTAGCTCTTTAAAAGAATTAACTTTTAAAGGTGAGCCGTACGTCGCTAGTGACAAAAAAGGTAAGTTTTAAATCTTTGGTTCGGGGAACTTATTAATGATAATACTTCAATTGAAAGTTATTATTGTTGCTGTGTTCTTTTACCAAACTTGATGATTTTTATGATAATTAAGGTCAATTTTTTGTTTATATTTTTGATTTTCTTGATTTTTTTGGTTTTTATTATATAAATTACTAATAAAGAAAATGAAATATTTTGAATTTTGTATTTTTTTTTTAAAGAATATAAATACACAAGGTAAGGATATTCAAAGCACTAATTTGTCAAAAAACATTCGTATGTTATTTACTATGCCAACCTATAACTTTTAAAAAATAACTTTGTTGTTTCCAATCTGGTTCCGCTGTGGTTTAAAACAATAACTATTACGAACAATAAAACTTATCTAACTTCATATATATGCCTACTTTTTATTATTTTTCATTTCTCAACAAAAATTTGCTATCCATATAAAGCCATGTTATTTATATGGCCTTTTTTATTAAGAAAGCACTACATTAAGCAATCCTCCTCATCAAAAAGACATGAAGTTTTATTTAATCTTACCATTATACATATACTCAATTAGCATTACACTAGCAGACAAAAATCAATGGGCTTACAGCTGGCCCAAAACTGTTGCTCAAATCCAGCATTGCTACGAAGAATTTTTTCCCTGATAAGGCCCAATATAACATATGGAACACTTGAACATGAAACGGCTTATCAGCTATGCCTAATAAATGAATTATTAAGCCTTTTGTAAATGGTCAATATAAGACTTCGGCTTACTACTTTTATTTATTTATTATCTCGATACTTCTTCATCTGTTTCTTTTACCTTCTGGATCCTAGAGGTATGTATCATCTTCTCCTTTTCGTTGTTTGAATTGTGGTTGGTGTTAATCATTCTCACTGCATGTTTATTTTCTGGTGTTATGTGTGTCTTTCGCACTTTGGTTACTAAGTGTTTTGGAAATTGCTATTTGTTGTCGCCCGTTTACTCTGCCCTTACATTGTTTGCTTTTCGCTTATTGCCCTCTCATAGTAGCGTTTGTCAGTTTGCCTGTTGCTATTTGTTTGCTTATGTTATTGTTGTCTCTTAGTGTATTTAGAGATAGTAGGGCCGCTTTACATAAAGCGTTTACAGAGGTAGTTTGTTGGTAGCCTTTAGACACATAGGTATTCGACATGTTCTTATTCGTTATCTCACTGTCAAAAATAGGATGTTATAATGAAAAACTAAGAGAAAGTTGGTTCCTAAGTCGTACGCTGTTTGCAACACATTTGCTTAGTGTTGAGGAAAATGTAGTTTTTCGGACCTGTGTCATAACTGTGTGATGGTTGGGTCCAAGTGTTGTTCGAAGAAACAGTTTGTACGTCAACCTGATTGGATCACTGCGTCGGTGACGAAAAGAGTAGTTGTTAGGAACCGTGTGTCATAATATTGATGGTGGCTGGTCCATGTGATATATGATGGTGTTGGTCAAGGTCTCTTCAAAGAGAGTGGTGGGTACGTAAATTGGATTTCGGAATCGCTACGCGGTTACGAAACATGAAGTTCTCTCAAAAACCTTTGTTGTGGCATAATATTGATGTGTCAGTAAACTGTTGTTCGAAGAGTCATTGTAAACGTTCAATCGGACAGGGGTCAACTTGTTATTTGGAATGCGAGCGCTCTTGGTAAGTGTATTTTCATATTTTTTTCATTTACTTCTTCTATCAAATTTTTGTATTTTACTTTTCTATACGAGTTTTTTTCTGTAATCGTGTACGTCTATGGATGTTAAATAGGTCATCTACCACTGTTTCAAACCGACTTGGGAAATGATGGTAAACAGGTAGATTTCAAATAGTAACAGTCAACAATATCGTCGTGTCATTTCATGGTGTTGATAGTGATTACTCTTTCTAATCGGCCTTTGGATTTAGGCCCAAACCTCCCCTACTAAAAATTCGATTGGATATGCCTTTGCTGTTGCTATTTTCATATATACTTTGTTACATGACTTGTGCTTATGTCTTTGTCATTTGTATAGGAACTCAGAACCAGTGTACCTGTTTCTACGGGTGTGTTGATGCTTCCCCTTCCAGTATGAATACCCAGTCACATATCAGATTGGAATCTGCCACGAGTGGTATACTTTTAGATTGGCAGGGGTGTTTCTGGAACAAGTCAGATATAAATACATTGGAAGTTGTAGTTACAGTTGCAAATATTGCGGAGCCCTATTTTGGTATGAGGAGCGTCTAAGGAATAACACAAGAAATGCGCGTCCACGTTATAATCGTTGTTGTATGGGAGGCCGGGTTGCCTTATGTAACATACCAAATATATCCTGAATATATTAAAACTTTTACTCGAAGACCGTCACTTTTTCGGAGAACATTAGAGTCGTACAATCAGATGTTCCAGTATGACTTCGTTGGTGCGCACACATTGACGAGCTCGATCAAATATCGGGCGTGGTAACCGTATGTATTCAAGATTCAGCCATTTGTTTCACAGGAATAGGGTCCTTATGCACCCGAGAAGGGGAACCACCTCGGTTTTTGCCAATTATATAATTTACGATACTGACATCGAAGTAGTAATCGTATGAGCCATTGGCGAGGGCTATAATCAGTACCCTTCGTAGAGGACATAGTGAGGGTCTAATAGATATTGTTGGATACTCATACACTTTGGTTCAGTTGTTCAGGTTGGTCTGTGAGAATTATGAATGACATACACGTTCACTTATTTCAAAGTTCGGCTCTACAATGTATTGTGGTGCCGTCGAGATTTATAAACTTCCTACGCGAAGAGATATGTTGGGCGCCATTAAGTGTATGAGCCTGGGCCCAGAATCCGACATGGATTTGATATTGTTTTGAAGATCGTTCTGGGTTCAGCAGCGTGTCAATAATCCACCATCTATACATTGTCGTACAGTTCCTATATTCTTTTTATTTATGGACAAGATGGGTATGCAAAGGAGTTGAGAATGCATTTGGTAACTACGGGATCCTATTCTGAAACAGAAGCGTTTAACTTGAAAGCGTATTACTCCTATTATCTGCATGACTTGTGCAATGGTTATAATACCTGGTCTAAGACTTAAGGGTAGTTAATTTCAACAATCGTGAGTTACCGCTTTTTGTGCAATTGAACAACATCGAAGAGACTACATTCGTAAGCATCACAAAACGATATCAGAATATGAATATCTTTCAGGTATCTTTGAATGCTATAAATCTTGGGGACAACGATGGTTCCTAATTGTGGTGCTAAAAATATATATTACCATGTCTTTTGTCGGTGGACCACGGTACATGTACAGCCACTAACTTTGCTGCTCTCGCCATTGTCGTGTTCACGGGAATCCTTCCTTTTTATAACATTCACATGTAACGTCAAGTGGCCAGAGATTACTGAATACATGGCTGAATATCCGCAACTCACTACCATTGACAGAGCAGATATTATAGACAGAGTCTTCGAAATGAAGATCCACCAATTCATACACTATTTGCGGGATGGCGCAACCATCTTGCAGACTGTAGCAGGTTACCTCTCATCTTTACAATGTTAATCAGGAAACATGGAGTTTATATATATATGCTTACGAACAAATCCAATTGACTAGATTGAATATTTTAATTATATATTATCTATTTTTTATATGCACTATTTTTACTAATTTTTCCTTTTCCCTCTTATGTTTTAGTGCTCTATACTGTTGATTTCCAGAAAGGGAGAGGCCTTCCTCATTGCCACACGCTCTTCATGATAAGATGAATCGGTACGAGTACGTAGAGACGGAAGACTTTAGACACATCTACATATCGGCTCCGAACCTCCCTTCGAAAGAAAAGATACGTATGTCATAGAATCTGTTTCTGAGCTCATGATGCACGGGACTTTGGATTGGCATACCATATGCTTCTATGTTTGCAGAAAAGTAGTTCGATGTAGAAAACTTTCCAAAAGGAATATTGTGGCCGAACTACATGATATAAAAATGTTTTGTACTTACAAAGGAGAGATACAGGTGTGCACAACTTCAAGCAAGATAACGAATTAGACAACGATACGTTGTCCCTTACTACAAGAACGTTATGGAGAACGTTCATACGGCAATCATATGTTGAGTATTGCGGGTGGACAATGCTTATAAAATATTTGTTCAAATATATTTCAAAAGGAACAGAGCGGTGTAGTTGCCCGTATATCAAAACAATCATCTACAGCGCCTCCTAAGTGCAAAACATAGTACGTGTCGGCCACAAATATGGTTGACGAGATAAAAAATTCCTAGACCTCATGATATATAAGTCTCTATGAAGCCTGTTGGAGAATTTCGAATTGAAATCTTATAAAGAACCTAGTTCGTCCAGATCTTATATGGATCATTTACAGGAACATTGCAGGGGGTCGTCTGCAAAGAAGAGACAAGTTGACTCGATAGTTGTCATCCCTCATAGGAAGAAGACCACTCTCACAGATAAGATGGTGTATACTACAACGAACACAATACATACGGAAGACACCTTACATATTTGATTTTCTTTCTGAGTTCGCTCGTTTTTTTCGTGGATGCGGATGGTAAATATTGGGTCGTCGTCGTATGAGAGAATCATCGAATTGGCAGAGTTGATATATGTCCATCCCGCTTTAGGAGACCTATTTCTATCCAGAGATGTTACTTTCTAATCAAAAAGAACGTTGTAGCAAGTTTTTCCTGGGCATTCGTAATATTAACGATATCGTTGTACCTCTACTTGCAGGGAAGCACGCATGTGAGGCTTTGGGGCTGCTGGAAGATGATCGAGAATGGGAAACCACGTTAAAGGAAGCTGTCGTGATTGCTACGCCAGCAGAATTACGGACTCTGCTTGCGCATATCCTTTCTTTTTGCCAAGTGTCAGATCCGATCAGGCTTTGGAAACGTACATGGAAGAGTATGTAGGGCGATATACCGTATACTTCTTCCATTTCGCTTGACATTCCAGACTTGCAAGTAGATGATTCAGAACTCGAAGAGTATGTCCTCTATGAGTTAGAAAGTTGTTTAAATCATTGTTCAAAGTCATTAACAGATTTCGGTCTTCCTTTACCACCTGAACACCTTATGTCTGTCTTAAGGACAAGCTTTCTAATAGTAGGAGAAATTGCTTGAACGGCAACTCCTTGCAAAAAGAGAGGAGACCGAATGCTGCCAAAAGCTAAATGCAAACAACGCCATTATATTCAGTTGATCATACTAAGCCTGTCTCAACAAAACGCAGAATGGTTTCTCGTCTTACGGTCACCAGTTAGGTACAGGTAAAGAAGTTTCTCTGAAGAGTATCGTTTAGCACTAAGTTGTCGCGAAGGATCGTTCTCGCTGTTGCATCCTCAGGTATCGCATCCTTATGTTACTTCCGAGGGTCGCACCTGCTCATTCACGTTTTTAGTTACCTTTGACCCAACGATACAAGTGTGTGTGCATAAGAAAAATACACATTTGGCGGACCTTCTGAAGAATCACGTCTCATCATATGGATGAAATCCCCTAGAATGACCGCCGTTGTTCGAAACTATGACAGAAACCCTACGGAGACATCCTTGAGAACGCGAATCGTTTATTTGGAGGTTAACGACAGTGATGCATGGAGGGGAGAATTTAGGCAGACTTTGTCGGGTAAAGAAAAGAGCCACAAGGGACGACATCATACGCTCTTCAGTAGCAAGTCCTACATATGGCACCACTTCAAAGTCATTACTCAAGGAAAACATGCGTTTGTAACCAAAACCCGTCATCTAATAGGACCTCAAAAAAGTTATCAATCTTTGCACAATGGTTGTTAGGCAATTGGATAATGGACACATCGGTAACCAGATGATCCAAATCCAGAAAACAGTCTTGGATTCTAACATACCAGACGTAGTACTGCTATTCCCAATGAACAGAAAATGGCTTGTTAACAAAGTTAATAAAATTCTATCTATGATGCGAACACTACACAACCCAACTGCGATGAAATTACAAAAGGAAAAAAGCAATCGTTGTCCTAAAAATGACATAGCCGACATTATTAACGCCCAAAGTTCTATCCATGCTTTCAGGAAGGACACATACATACATAAGTGTTGATGACGTTGTACCCCATGGTCACGATGGAGGAGAGGTGGAGTTGTTGTATCCAAAAGAATATTTAAATAGTCTTTCCTTGATGGTCTTGCCAACCTCTCAGACTAGAGACTAAAAATTGGTACACCAATAATGTTTGATTTACGCAATCTCAACATCGTGATGGTATTTTGTAAACGGAACACGTTTGATTGTCAAGCAATTACTACCGAAAGTAATTGAAGCTCAAATAATTACAGGTTACAAGGCTTCTTAGTAAGTTTATCCACTCCCACGAATCCCCGTTAACCATAAAAGAGACCCCGAGAATACCATTTATCTTTAGAGAAATACAATTCCAATCAAGGTGTATGTGCTTATGCATTGACATAAATAAGTTTACTCAAGGTCAGATCTCTCAAAAAGATAGGAGTATACCTTTTGTGAAACCTGTTTTTGGACACGGTCGTTATTCGTCGCACTCTCAAGAGCAACTACCCCGGACGGGCTAAAAGTTCTTCCTCAATCTCACATCACGAGACCCACACAAGCCATGAAAACATAGTTTATAAAGGACTTTCTTTTCATACTTAATATTTCATACAGGGTTACTTTATAGTTTGTTCTGAATTGAGTTCTAGGATTATGAAAATATGTTGTGCTATTTGCATAGAAAACATGGAAGCCGAATACAATTTTATTACTATTGTTTGTTAAATATACACATGTTGCGAATATGTGATTGTCATACAGGTTGTATTACTTGATTTTTCCATATTGCTCGTTACTGAATACGCATGCCTTCATTTCTAAGTAAACATATACATATGTTGACCCCCTTTGAGTTCAATATAATTATTTCGCATGTTTTCTAATTCTGTCATACATGGCTTATACTCATATTTGTTGCACATCCTGTATTTCAAATTTATTCCAGACACACTTTTTACATACTACATCAACATGCCAATTTAGAGTTAACTGTTGTACTGAAATTTACTTAGCATCCATACTAACACACTATGCTTTACAGTTATTACAGGGAAGTGGGTCAACAGCAACATCGAAGCAAAGCACGTGAAGATAAAAGAGTAAGCCATGGTCATCGTGTGAACCAGAATGGACTAATATTGCAGGACCTATGATCGATACATTCAACATAAACATTCAAAATTGTTGTATGCTAATTGACAAACAAGTGATGTAAACAATTGCACTACCAATTAAGCATTTACTTCTTTTCGATAAAAACAAAAAAGTTCACGATTTTCAATTATGCAAAACATAGGGTACTTATTATACAAGCAAAACATGGATGTCAAGACGCTTACTATTTTGATCAGTCACTCTAACTTCAGCGAGCGTTATAGAATTTTCAACATCAGTGATGAAAGATTGTCACGAAAATGAAGGCATGACGAAATCGAACATTGGCCACCAACTCTATAACATCTACCTTAACTTAAGACTTACTTTTGTACTCCTAAATCTAACTCCGTCTACGTATTCAGTAACAACCTAAGTACCTAGCATAGACTTAAGTCTTTTGCATAATGTCTTTATATAAACTGCATGTGCAGTTGCACGTAAACTCTTTTGTATAACCGCTATAAGTAATATTAAACGACTTTAGTGTAATTACTACCCACCACGCATTTCCTTCATGATACCTCAAAAATAAAATAGATCAAGTAAGCAAACGGACAAGTTCCCTTTCGAAAGTCAGTCAATGTATACTCTATTATTGTGAGCTTTTGAACTCTTATGGGTAAACATATAAAAAAAAAGTTTGGATTCCCAATACTTTTATAACATAACCCTAAATATACCAAAAATAAAAATCATTCGAAATAATTAGCCCCGCTAGTAACGCGCGGGTATAGCTAATGATAAGTGCTTAATTACACATATCTTTTACCTCTAAAAACGAGCTTAAATGACCAAAAACAGACAAAAACTGCCAAATATATGTTTGTTTTGCATTTGTATTGTGCAGGAAGTGGATATCATCAAAAAGACAGAAAACCAAGCCAAAATGACAAAACTGAGCATGGAATGGAAAAGACTGTGCAAAATCAAGGCCAAAGTCCAAAAATGTCAAAGTCAGAGTCAATACTGAAGAATCAGCAGTCAAACCGGAGCCGGAACTGAAGAATACTATTGAATGCAATCTTAACCCATCTGATGGGCCGGGAAAGCCCAATAGTATATCTATGAAGACTGTGAAGACCAAATGGGCCCTCAATCAATTACAACAGCCCATTTGTGTGCAATTGACAAAGACTGTGAAGACTTTGAAGGCCCGATCCTAGCCCCAGTTACAGCCAATCTCAGCCATTGTACACACAAAACCCACTCCTACACCTTATTGGGCTTGAAAAAGCCCAATAACCAAGCCTACACCTTATTGGGCCCAAACCCAAACCCAGTGGGCCCAATACAAACCCAAGCCCAACAAAAGCCCAAAATCCATTTCTATAAAACATAAGGGCCAAAAATGTCAATTTTAATCTTGTTTTATTAAAGAAAAATGAAAAAAATAAAGTAAAGGGTTAAAACTGCCAAATGGCATTTCTTTTGTTAGTTATAAACAGCAGGGACCAAAACTGCCATAACCAAAACCTTCTTTATTTCTTTTGTTAATAAAACCACAAGGACTTAAGCTGACACTTTCCAAACTTATATTATAACTAACTTGGGCTTAAAATGAAATAGAAAGAGAGAAAGAGATGAGGGACTGAAGTTGCATCATCTTCAAACCTTTCTTTTAAAACGAACCAGCAACCCTGTACCTTTCCCACTTACCCGCCAAAACCAAACCACCCTCCCCCATGGTTTACAGCTCACCCCACCTCTCCAGTACACCTCTACAGCTCACCCCTACCACTCCCCACTTACCCTGTCCCTTATAACCCCTCCACGCTGGCAATCTCATAACCCGAGCCCCAATCAATGGTTGAGTTGAGTTGAAATGTGATCCAAGGGCCTAGGATTGCCTTGGGAACCTTCCTACACACACAACAAACACAAACAAGAAGACCAAAGTTGTCTCTGTCCCTATAAAAAGAAGAAGACCAAGCCGAGACTCATTACACCACTTTTTTATGTTTTAGTGTAATTTCACTTTTAAAAGTCTTTTATTAAGCAATTAGTGTAACTTAGCTTCAGTTAAAAGTGTTTGTTGTAATATTCATGTTTTTAATATAAAAAGTTGAGAATTCTTGAATTTCCATGTTCGAAATTTAAAGTTTAATGTTATTTGTTTAAATCTGTTAAAGTTGTTAAGAAAGTGTTAAAAGTGATAAGACCTTGGCCAATACCCTTTCTCAGCCCTCATTTTCATGAAACTCAGTAAAAAAATCAAGTTTTATATATTAAGGGGGTGTTTGGCATTGCCTGAAAATGGGTCATATGGGTGTTGGTTATGGGTCAAGTGCACTCAGCCAACTTTGGCTGAGTGTGTAGGGGTACTCAAGCCATTTAAAACACAATTCTTAGTTTAGAAATAAGTTTTTATGTTCCTTAAGTTTTTCTGTCAATTTTCAATAAGCAAAAAGTGGGCTTAAGTGCTCAAGCTGCTTATGCAGCTTAAGCACCTATTTGTGTGCTCTTTGTGTTGTTTCTAGCCATTTACCCAAACCTCTTGCTCTGTCATAACCAATTGACCAAGTTTCATTAAGTGTTTAAAATGCCATAATTTTGAAATCAGCCAAACTCAAGCTCAAAAATCAGCAGTCTAATCTTTGTTTTATAAAATGAATTTTTGAGTTTAAGTCCCATCCATGGCCCTCTTAATCTGTTTTGACCTAGTTTTCCATTATAAGCCCTTTTGAGCTTATTTTATAAGCTCAAAAATACCCCCCTTTTAGGCCTGTTTGACCTCCCCTGGTGCTGAGCACCAGGTTTAAGCCCATCTTTTCTAGCTTATTTGACATTAGGCCTTAGGATTTTTAAGCTTCTTAGAGTAGTCTGTAGGGTAGTCTTGTAGGTTCAGTAGCTTAAATCCCTTAGATAGCTTATTTATACAGCTTATTTAGTGCTTAAAGTTCACTTTTTTCTGTTTTCCTTGTAAAACTGTTAGATTTAGCTTATTTTCTCTTTAGCTTATTTTAGGGCTTAAGCTTATAGGTTTTAGCTCATCTTAGTTCCCTTAGCTTAATTTTCATATTAACTTAAGTAACTTGCTTATTGTGTGCTTAAAAACTGAAAAAGAAAAGAAAAAAAAAGGCCAATAAGCTCTTTGAGCTTTTTAAGTTTCTGTCAGCCCATAAGCTCACTTTTCTGGCTTATTGTGAGCCTTTCAGCACTTGCCCCTTTTAAAGAAAATGATAAGCTCAAGCCCCTTTACAACTTTGCTTCTTTGACTTTTGCTTAATAAGCTGTTGGACCCACTTTGTAATCGGGGTCCACTTCAGGGACCATTTGTGTAATTTCACTCTTTTATAGTTAACTGAGTTAGTGCTTTAGGTTAGTGTTTAGTTTCGCAGTTAGTCCTTTAGGTATTACACTGTTAGTCCCTTGCCAGTTAACCACAGTTAGTGTATTTATTTAATTTAATTTAATTTAGGTTAAATTTTAATTAGTTTAATTAATTATAATTTCTACAGTAAAAATTAGGCATTTTTATATTTTTAGAATTCTAAACTTTTTCTTTATTTAATTTTATTTTTTCAGAATTTTTATAACTTTTATTTTTTGTCTTTTTCTATTTTCTTAGTTTTAATTAGTTTTTAATCTTTAAAAATTCATAAAAAATCCAAAAATTAATAAAAAAATATTTTTCTTTTTTATAAAATTTTCTTTTGTCATTTAGTGTCTAGGAAAAATATAAAATTTAGTGTAGGCTTAATTTTTCTTAAATTTCAGTTTTAGACCCGTTTTTACCGGGTGCGTTTTACCGTTTCTTTTCGTTTAGCATTCAAACGACCTCCGTTTTAGTTCTAGTTTTCTTTATTTTTCAAGTTAAGTTAATTAGAATTTAATTTTGATTTTTAATTTAATTTAGCATTTATTTTTTAGGTTTCCCGATACCTGATTCTGTTCCCCGTATTTTAGTATAGATTTAATTTTAGGATTTCCCTATAACTAATTTTGTTTCCCGTAGTTTTTAAGATCCCCATTTCCTATATTTGTTTCCCGTAGAGTAAATTAGATTTTATTTAATTAATTTTAGTTGTAATTATATCAGTGTTCATATCATATATTCTCCATCAGTCAATTTCTCTTCAAACCAGGATAATTTTCAATTGCAGCCTCGTTGGAACATACGACCCGGGAATATCTCTTCCGGAATCTTTTTATCATTGATTCTTACTTGTGTATTTTAAGTATATACTATCAACGAATCATATACGTTCGTTTCCAGTGATAGCTAATCACCCGAACGGGGATTGTCAATCCCAAATAGATCTATCAATAACATTCGCGCTCACACAATGCAGTTC
>BQNB010022910.1:39633-62428 GCA_026074375.1 Tanacetum coccineum | reverse complement strand
TGTTATGGTACGGACCTACACGAATCCGTCCAAATCAGATATTAAACTTACAAAGTTAATGTCAATTTATAATAAAAGCCGCAATGGCCACATACGGCCACGGCATACAAAATAAAAACAAAAACAAACCGCTATAACAAACCATATGCGGTCACGGCAAAATCTCAAAACGAGGATCTTCAAATTGGGGCATGCAAACCACGCTCCCCAAATCTTCATCCGTATCTAAATCCTCAACGCAGGGGGCAACCGCAGAAGTGCTAGCCTCACCCAGCAAGTTCTGAGAAGACAAAGGATGAGAAACTATATCTACCATTAACCGGCGAAGAGTTGAGGCTTGCCTTTTTGCGCCTTCGACACTGGTGTGAACGTTAAGAAGCGCAAAGGATAAAGAGGTATCCCCAACAACAACATTTACATCGGCATAATAGATTGGGACGGAGAGTTGCTCAAGGCACGGCTGAAGATGAGCAGCTTCAGGAAGATTTTCCAAAGGTCCGTCCAATAAAAAACAATCTAAGACCTCATCCATCCCGGAATCTTTCTTGGACTTCAACAAATGAACCAGGGGGAAGTCCGCTTCTTCAAGAGCTCTTACTGCGTCAAGATAATTGCTCTCGGCAGTCTCAGGATTGTATGCCACAACTGCGGAAAGTGGGGTTCCAGCGACGCCATGCTCATGTCCGGCCGCCAAACCCTCCTGCATACCATAATCTATAGCCCGGCCTAAAGCATGACCCAAAATGCCTTGTTACTCGGGAGACTTCAAACATTTAACCATAGCAAGTTCCATACTGTGCGTCAACAACCATCTTCGTCCAGCTAGAGTAGTCAGGTAGGCAGGGTAAAATTCCCCCTCCAGGCGATCGGACACATCCATCACGTGTGCCTCAAGTTTGGCCACATGATTGTACAACTCCTGAGCCTGTGCTTCATGCTGAGCTTCCATCTTCTCTTTAAAATCACGAAAAGTGGAATGAAGAGTAGAAACCTGCAAGGATAAGAAGTTAAGTAATAAAAAAAAAACCTGTAACAAAAACGGGTAAAAGTCATACCTCAGAGGCAAGTCCATCTCTTTCGGAGGACAGGGAGAAAATCAAGTTCCTGGATTCACCACAAGCAGCTTGGGAGTCATCAAGGGCGGACTTGAGGTATGAAGCACGGGAATCAAGAAGGGAGATGTCAGTATCCTTCTGTGAAACAGCATTCTTAAGAGCCGAAACCTCTGCACTCAAAAGAGATTTATCCGTAGCTAAAACAGAAACCTGGTCACGGAGACGAAGAACCTCCGCGGACTCCGTCTCCTTCTCTCTCACCAAAGACTTCAATCTTGCAATCTCAGCATCCTTTTCACTAAGAAGCACACCCCGAGCATCATACTTAGCCCGAAGCTTCTCTTTAAGTTCCAGCTCATGCTCAGTACGAGACCTCACCTCCGATCCAAGACAAATTTGTCGCGCCGCCCCCACATTGAACTCCTCGAACAATTGGTCATAATCCATATTTCAGAGTGTGGAGAAAAAGTCGGGGGGAGCGACACGATCAACCAACGTATGGCAAGAAAAGCCGCCATCTAGCAGTGAATCGTTGGTTATGTTCCAGCGAGGAACATACCAACGTTTGGCATCTTCATAATTCAGGACGACCGTCTCATAGAACGAGTCAGCCGACTCTTCCGACGTCTCCGGCTGGGAAGACCCGCCCACGTCCGACGTGGGTACAACAAGCGTCTTACCCCTGCTGGAAGTCACAGTGTCAGCAGCAGTATACACAGGGGCATCCGCAGTGCGGGAACTGGCGAAAAAGGATAATGTTAAGGAAAGTACAAGTACAGACAATCAAAATAAAATGTTAAGCACGAACGTACCTCCGCACGGTAACCTGAGTGTGGACGTCCGTTGGAGAGGACCCCAATAAAAGGGAGCCTTCTGGAATGGTCCGTCTCAGACTAGCAAGTGTCTTCCCACCGGTCCCGGAAGCAAGGCTAGGATGATCTATCCTTAATCTTTTAGCAGGAAGGGGGTCGCTCTGCTTTGACAACTTTTTCCTCTTGGCCTTCTCCGGCTGCTTCTGAGCGGCATCTCCTTTCTCAACCACTGTCAGATTGTCTTCCGGGTCTACTAAATCAACGTAAGTATCCACCGGGATAACATCCTCTTCCGTAACAACATTGTCTCCTGCAGATGGAGCAGAAACTTCAGGACCAGCGCCAGAACCACTACCACTTGCTTGGTGTACCGCAGCAGGAGCATCCAGGGACACGAAGCAATGTTTTATACTTTCAAGCAACGTCACCTGCTCTTCCCCTTTCTGGACCTCCACCGCTTGCACCTTCCGGGGGTCAGCAGTCCTGATATAGTCAAGCAAACCCATGTCTGCAAAATAAATACCAAAAGATTAAACCCCATAAAAAACATAATATTAAAAAACTTTTTGTTTCCACCAAAACAAAGTTTCACCCACCCGTTCTATCAGGTCTCTCAAAGGCCGGATAAGTGTTTTCACCAAATGGATAGTATGGGCTCAAACCCACAAGAGCTAAAAAACATTCCGGATACCGCCGGAAAGGAGCTTTGTTAGAAGAAAGGACCTGAACAGCCTGCTCTTGACGAGCAGTGAGATGGGGAACCGGATCCTTCTCCAACACGCCCCCCGTATACAAAGGGACGGAGATAGGAAACACCCTGGAATCAACCCAGAAAAAATGGTCCGCCCAGTTCTTAATAGAATCCGGAGGCTTCGAGAGACAAGAAGGAGCCGATAGGGAACGTTTCGCAAACGAAAACAATCCGTCACTATATATACGCGTATAAAACGCGCGAAAAACAGCTACCGACGGGCCAAGATCAAGTACGCGCGTCAAAACCTCGAAATGAGATATACGAGCAGCACCGAAGGGGGATAATTGAGAAATATGTATACGGAAATATTTGAGAACGGCTACAAAAAATTTGGTAAGAGGAATCCTATAGCCACAATAATCAAATAACCTAGTATAAACACCCACTTTGCCCTCAGGAAATTGGGTGATAGTCCTATCCCGCCCCGGGGCGGTAGGATGAACTTCATCAGGAATATAATAACTATCGCAAAAGCTCTCTACCATTTCTCGGGTCATAATGGAATGTTTATTAGCCATTTTGAAGAAGAGACTAAGATAAATGCTAACCTGAATCTCGAAAAACTGGGAACGAGGAAAATAACGCACGGACGGGGAATTAGAAGTAAAAGCTCTAAGAAGTTAACAATGGCGATGAAAAGATTTCAAGAAGAGAAAAACAGTAAAAATGAGAGGGGTATTTATACTTTGGGATAATTACTCCTACCGATACTTGGATGACACCACGTGTGTACCACTTGCCTAATCCAACGATAGAAAAGCGCATGGGAAACTGGTAAAAAGCTGTCACCAGTCAGAAGGTAAAAGGACAACAACGCTCCACGTCATTGAAGCGTCACCAACTCAGAAGCGGTACGGCATAAAAATAGGTAACTCGAAGGAAATAAAGTAGCCGGAAGTCTAGCATTGATCACCGCACGCAGGACATGATCCGCAAGCAATATCATTCTAGACTGGGGGGACTTGATGACGTATACTAGGTGTTCCAAGCCTCTGGGATTGGGCCACATTATTACTCGGGCTTTTGGGCCCAACCTGTCAAATAACGGGCCGTAGTAAAACCCAATCTCGCGTGGGCCTCGGCCCGAACCCAGTGATCCGTCCGCGGATCCAGTTATAGACAATCCGTCCGCGGATCCACCTATAGGACGATCCGTCCACGGAAAACATCTGCATCCATTCAACACGATTGTCGCGGACCCTTGCCCGACAAGGGACCCACTCTGGCCAATACTAAAGTAACCGAAATACTAGGAAACCCTAGTACTAGACACCTATAAACAGGGATCACAATACACCCTAAAAGGTACACAGTATTTCTAATTCTCTGACATATACTCTGACAATATGAATACTTACTCTCATACCAGAGTCTAATCGTGGGGTCCGTCCCCACGGTAAGGCTAACGGTTTACTTTTAATTGTGCAGAAAATCATCACTTCTCTTGCTCTAGTACAAGATCAAGCATTCAAGTCATTTAGAGGCCCGACCCGACAAAGGACTTCGACACTTTACTAAACCCGACACGAATTTTGTACTAACATTTATTATATTTCTACACACTTTAACCACTAAAACAGATAAAAACAAGTTATATATTGGATTGTTGGAACTTAGAGCAGTACTTTGTTTTGGAGTTAAGTAATCAACATAAAAATAGGCATGCACTGATGCACCCTTTACAATTTCACATAAATTATGCATTATTTATTCTTCGCGTACATTGTTTCTAGTTTTCATATGTCTTGGATCCTATTCGGCTTATTTTGACTGTTGATTATGTGTAGGAATCGTCTTTCATTTGAGTTTTATCGTATCTGAATATATTTTTAGGATGTACATTCGATATTGAAAGTTAATAATATTGATTATTAATGATTTTGTAATTAATGAAATTAATAAATGTCTTGATAATTAATGAATATCGATGTATTCTCAGATTTTATTTTTATTGATTGTACTCTCTTAAAATAAATGATGCGATTTATTATCTAATAATAATTATACAATTTATTCTTTGAAATAAATACACTATTTAACATAGATGTATTTTAATAATTTTTCAATTAAATGGTGTTTTTTTTAAAAACATTATTTTACTTATTTGAGATACAAGTATTTTTTTTATTTAAAAACATGTATGTACTATAGCACATGAATGGCTTAATAAAAATTTGAAACATTATGTACAAACATTAAGAAACATGATGTTTTTTCATTTTCAACATATATGTTCTTTTGTGAATTATAAAAACATAATGGTTTTATAAAGAAGAAACATGTATATTTTATTTGTAAACATGTATGTTTTTTCATTTTAAAACATAGTTGTTTCTTTTTTTGTATAAATATTCTATATTTTGAATAAATCTTCCTAAAATAAATAACACGATTTTTATTTGTGTTGATTGTATTAGTTCAATTTAAGATAACACTTTTGAAACATCTAAAAATAATTGATATTGATTGTAACACTCAAAAATAAAGATATTGATTGTAACTCCCTAAAATATAATGATAATGATGTAACTCCCAAAATAAATATAAATTGTAACTCCTCAAAATAAATAAATGATATTGAGTTGTAACTTCCTAATATAATATATATATAGAGTAAGGATCCAGTGAGAAGTAAATTAAAATAAGAAGTGGTGAGAAGTGACTTAAACCACACATTTGAGATGCAACGACTTGCATTAGATGCATTTTTATTCATTTAGATGCACCATTTAGAGTTTCGAAAGTTAATTTGATGTGTAGATGGTGCAAATTGAATTTCATTATTTCGAGGCATGCAGAGGAACAAAAAAGAAGAGAAATCATGAAATGCATCTATGCATCTAAATAAAAGCTAGAAAACACATTATGATGCATTATAATGCATCTAAGATTATAGAGATGCATCTAATTTAAGTCGATGCATCTCGGATATGCGGTTATAGTTACTTCTTATCCTTCTTATTTTAAGAAAACTTCTCATTTGATCCTAACTCTATATAGAGTAAGGATCCAGTGAGAAGTAAATTAAAATAAGAAGTGGTGAGAAGTGACTAAAACCACACATTTGAGATGCAACGACTTGCATTAGATGCATTTTTATTCATTTAAATGCACCATTTAGAGCTTCGAAAGTTAATTTGATGTGTAGATGGTGCATATTGAATTTCATTATTTCGAGGCATGCAGAGGAACAAAAAAAGAAGAGAAATCATGAAATGCATCTATGCATCTAAAGAAAAGCTAGAAAACACATTATGATACATTATAATGCATCTAAGATTATAGAGATGCATCTAATTTAAATCGGTGCATCTCGGATATGCGGTTGTAGTTACTTCTTATCCTTTTTATTTTAAGAAAACTTCTTATTTGATCATAATTCTCTGTATATATATATTATCCGGTCATTCAATCATGAATTTGACACTCAACTCAAATGCATAACTTGGTCAAAACAAAATTCTAATGTCAAGAAAGGTGAACTAAGTTGTAAATATGAAGGCTCCACGCGCCTGTCTCAAAGACTGCTTCAACAACAAGATAATAAATGAGATTGGTTACTCGATCCCCCACTCGAGCTACTTGATCGAACCATTTAGCTAAACCACTTGCCAGCTTTTCAAAGTAAGTGCGTATATATACCTCAAGTGATGACACTTGTTTTCTCATAATAAACCAACTGTATTTTCAGCCATTTCACCAGATGGATTCTCATCGAACAATTTGTGTTTCTGTCCTCATATTAATCCTTTCGTTCAGCAATATGGGGTGCAATGCTCAGTTATCTCCCTCGTTCTATGATAGTACATGCCCCAATGCACTGGCTACTATTAGAACTTCTATTAGAACAGCAATATCACGTCAACGACGCATGGCAGCTCTTCTCATTCGCCTTCATTTTCATGATTGCTTTGTTCAGGTTCGTTAAATTTGCACACATTTTATCCTACACACCTAGGAAAAGATTGTTGTCAGTGAACAATATATATCTTATCTTCAGGTAAGTAACAGCATTAAGCATACATCTTTAAGGGATTGATATTGTCAAGTTATCTACCGCTATACGTCTAAAAGATGTTCACATTAATAAGCGTAAAGGAAGAAGATAGAAAGTCATTAGAATCTTCGCGTTTATAATTATAAATTAGAATGTTTGTACTTAAAAAAATCTAACATCATAAATATTGCAGGGTTGTGATGCGTCAATTTTACTAAACGACACTGCCATAACTGAAAGGACGGCACAGTCCAATACTGGGGTTGGTGGGTATGAAGTTATAGATGCAGCTAAATCTGCTGTGGAGAACATATGTCCTGGGATCGTTTCATGTGCTGATATACTTACAGTTGCAGCACGTGATGCTTCCGTTATGGTAACTGCCTACTTAGTTATTTGCATACAATGAATTTAGAATCTACATATTTGAACTAATCAATACTGAAAATTTTAATTATATTTAGGTTGGTGGTCCGTCATGGCCAGTAAGGCTCGGCAGAAGGGATTCAACCACTGCAAACCCAACTCAAGCCAGTAATCTTCCAAGAGCTGATCAGGATCTAGAATCACTCATTTCGGATTTTCGTGATAAGGGTCTAAGCGAAAGAGACATGGTTGCTTTATCTGGTTCGAATTGTACAAATATTTACGTCATTTTAGCACAGAATTTATGTGCATATTTTGTTCGTGTTTTAAAGTGGTTATCTTCTTAAAAATAAGCATGTAGCGACTTGCATGTTTTTAAGTGATTATTATAGAGTAGAATTTGCAAATAAGAAGTTTCATAAAAACATAGGAAAAACAACTTATGTGCTTTACATAAGCAATTTGAAACACCCTCTTAAACTATATATCGATCATTGGTAAAAATGAGGATTTTATCCGGTTATGTATAAACCAAACAAGATGTTTTTAAGCAACCATATATATTGGAGGGCCTTGCCAAAATTGGTACCCATAGTAAATACTAAATAGTGACTCAAACAAATGTTTTTGCTTAGGTTCTCATACTATTGGGCAATCACGATGTGTTGCATTTCGAGCCAGGATATATAGCAATGCGACAGACATAGATGCTAATTTTGCTAGCACACGTAGACGCGGCTGCCCATCAAACAGAGGAAATGGTGACGGAAACTTGGCACCACTTGATTTGGTGACACCAAATTCATTTGACAACAACTACTTCAGGAATCTAGTTCAAAGAAGAGGTCTTCTTCAGTCAGATCAAGTTCTCTTTAGTGGAGGCTCGAGTGATAGCATCGTGTTAGAGTATAGCAACAATCGTGCAAGATTTGCGTCAGATTTTGCTGCAGCCATGGTTAGGATGAGTGAGATTGATCTCCTCACCGGTAATAATGGGATCATAAGAACTATATGCAGTGCTGCCAATTAACAAAAGAAAGTTCTAACCATGTTTCTTGGAACATACTATTGTATTTGCAAATAAGTTCTCATTAATATTTTGGAAGTTGTAAATTATGATCTAAAATCATCAAGGCTTTTGGTCTAGCTAGTATATGCAAGTGTGTCTACCAACCAAAGTGAACGTGGGTTCAAGACTTATCAGAGACATTTGTGAATTCTTTGGTATAGATGCGTGAAAATTTACAGCTAAAAAAATATAAAAACTTAATTATATTCCGTGCAACACCAATAAAGATTCAACAACCCAAACTTAAAGTACCAAACTTTTTCATTCTGGTCGAAAGTAATAATATATTGAAAATATTCTTTTATATCGTGTTACAAGTAAGCATCAACAATATTATTATTTAAAGAAGATATTTTTTATTTCATGCTAAATAAGAATCAATTTTAAAATGAGAATGCTTAAAAAATATTCCATTTTTCAATTTGCTATTCACTTTCTAGTAAAAAGATTATTGTGCGACCACTGTATCGTGCGATTTTATAAAATTATCGACACGTGTCCACATGCAAATCGGATGTTTTTGTTAGACCGAAGTAACATTTTATACGACCACATTTTTTTTTGACCGACATTGCATTCTTATTATAAAAGTGCATTTGTCTAATAAGACAAAAAATGTCATGTTGGTCTAGAAAGAAAGCTTGGTCCAACAAAAAGTGATTTCGATCTAGCAAAAAACATCTCACCTACTTTTGGACACGTATCGAAAATTTTATGGAGTTGCGCGCTTTAACGATCGCACATGACTAAATTTGAAAATCTAGCTTTTTCTTATAGAAAGTGAATAGTAAATTGAAAAATGGACTATTTCTAGAAATTCATCTTAAAAAAATTGTAGCAAGTCTATAATGCAATGGAAATATGGAATGACCAAAACAGAAAGAATTAAAACTGAGAAAATTGTGCTTTTTTTTCTTAGTTACTTGAGTTTTTAACTCGACATTGCGAAGCGACTAATCATAAGATGATTATCTTTATGGATAACCCGAAGTCAACTCGAATGGTATGATCCTTCTGTCACCCCCATAATGAAAGGAGCTATCTCGTAGTTCTTCGGTCTGAAGAACTTGTAGAGTTGTAGGTTGTTTCCTAATGTGTCAATAATAATTGTAGGTTGTTTTATAATATCGGTAATATATATAGTTTATGTATATATGTATTTCTTTATAGTGAATGCGTCTGGTGAATGAATAGTTTCATGAATTTGTGTATTAATAAGTGATGGTTCCAATAATTATTCATCTCAAAAGAAAGATTGAGGTTTAAAGATCAAGAGAAAAACTGGAAAGAAAATAAATAATGAAGGATGGTTAAACTTACAAGAGATATGAGTTTTGTGTTTACAGAGACCATCACATGCCCTAAACCTTGACATGTGAATGGTATTTATAACCCTCAAAGGGGCCGGCCATATGGGCCTTTGGATGGGCTTTTCGGGCTTTTTCTTTGTCGGCCCGATTACATTAAACATCATTAATTAACGAGCTTGTAAATGCTAAATAACTACTAGTGACCGAGACTTCTTTGTTTCTAACAATCTCCCCCTAAGGGAGGTAACTCTTGATTTGCAAAAATTGAGTTGTATCATTCAATGTAGATTTCTTCAGCTCGTAGTCCTTGTAATCTTCCCTTGATTTTATGTGCTTGTTGTAGCAATCTGCACTTTGACTTTAATCTTCAGAGCTTGTTTCATCATGACTTGATAACTTGATTCTGATCTTTAATTACATGAACTTCATGTGGTCTTTACTTTAATTTCTCATTTGCTGAACTTTGGACCGACATGCTCAAACTTGTTGTAATCTTGAAAGCTTTTAAGTTCTTTCTTCTTCAATTCTTCATATCTTTATCATTTTGAAGAAGACTTTGATTTCAGAGGTGCGGAAGCTTTAAGTATTTAGCTTTCTTGATATCTTTGAGTCTTTGAGTATGAGCATGTGGTTTACATCGATTCCTTGAGTCGTTTGTCCTAATTCCAAAAATTGATCACCAACAAAAACATTGATATGAAAATACACTTAATGTGTTCTTAGAAAAACATTTTTAAACACATTGAGGGTTTTATATTTCGAAGGGACCGAGTATAAATGAAGATACTCAATCTTGTCGTTTGAAATAACCTCCTATTCCATGAGGATCGATGATTAGAGTACGAGTACTGCACCTGTGATCAGGTAGATTCATTAAAAGAACCTCCTTGATAGGTTTTCCAGCTCAAAGCCTTTAAGTCCTCCAATACCGAAGTATCAGATTCCCATATGCTTGTTGTTCTCTAGACCAGATGTCCGTAGACTAACACACTAATAGCATTGCTACTACTAGAATGGTAAAGAGTGAGTCAGAACAGTTACTATCTGCTGACTATACCATATAATTCGTGTTCAGCAAAACCTATGTCCAGATGCTTCTTTAGGCTCACTTGCAAACATAGGGTCGACCTCTTAATACAATTAAGTACCGTAGAAGTCTATGGCACAAAAACTTTGAAAAACAGTCGAAGTGTGATGAAATCGTTTGAACACAACGAAAGTTTTGCAGAAGACTACCTAACTCAGGTCAAAACTTAGCATTAACCCTTGTCAAGTCGCCTTAAAATCATATGATGGAAAATGCTTTGATGGTTCTTAAAAACAATAGGAACTGAGAAGCTTAACTTGCTGAAAACCGTTTAAAAGATCAACACTCAACAGCACTATCAAATTTTAGAAAGATATCCCGATGGATATGAGATGATACAATTCCATGCAATTTCCGCTATTCAATCACATATATGCAACCAAGATCATGAAGCAAAAGATTCTTTGTAAATTATCAAGATACTTGTGTATATCATAAAAGTTTTGGTATCTTGACATGTTAGAATATATTAATCTTTTTGCTCCCCTTACACATGTGCATCGATATTCGAAAGTTGTTTTGCACATGCAAGTTTCAAGCTATTACATATAAACAATTGAATCATTAGTTGTCAGTATTTTTAAGTCACATTTTATCCTCCGATCAAAAGTATGCAACTTTTGTATTGTTTTGATCAACAATGGACTTAAAATAAATTTAAGCTCCCCCTCAATCAATAAGGATATAGATATATTACTTTAACGCACAGATATTTAATAAATATTGAAACGAGACCTGAAATATACATAGACTAGAGTGATAAATCAGTCTGTCTGAAGAAGCAGCCTGTGGTTCGTTCTAATCGTTCAGCAACAGAATCAGCAACAGCTTTTCTCACATGCTAGATTAAATACTTCTCATGTAAGAAGAACGTATGAGTCCAAAAATCCTTTGTGAGCATTTCCTGCAAGACTGTTAGTAGCACTGATTCTCCCCCTCAAATATTGACCCGTTTTCTATTTAAAGAGTTGTAGTCATTGTTTGAGCTGTAGTAATATTTTTGTCTCTTTTTTTTAAAATTGTATTAGGGGGACTGCCAGTGGAAATGTCCTTTAGTTTTCTATCTTTACGTTTGTAACTAGTGAGAGGCTTCTTAGAGAACCTAGGTGTCACAATGACATTATTAGCAGGTTCACTAGTACTAACGCTTTCGGATTTTTCTAAAGGCACTACCTCAGGTTTAGTGATCCTAGTTAAAGGGCACGTATCACCTAAAGTAAATTTTCTTCCTGTGGGCCTCCACTTAGAACCAACACTAGCAAATATTTTGCCAGTAGCTTTCCAAACTTGCTTCATAGTCACATTATTTTTGACCTTGGGGTTTTTAGCATTCACAAAATTCAAATTTTTAACACCACACATATTATGATTACCAAAAACCAAACATTCATTACATATGTTGCAAACAGAAACAGAGTTCGAAATAAATCCAGTACGTTTAACGCTCAAACTAGAATCAACACGATTCCTTTTATTCAAACTCCTAAGGGGATTATATACTCTCTTCACGTTCTCACTCCTAGCTGGCAAATTCTTATGGGTCTTCGTCTCGCACTTAGATTTTGACTTGCTAGCTTCAGTGACAGATTTTATTCCTGTAGACAGATTTACACACACGTTAGTCTGTTTAACTAAAGATACCGTCTCTTTCCTTGGTAAAGAAGTATTGGCTTCCCTATTGTTTCTTTTTAGAGGAGGGACATACTTAGGTGTCATGGCATACAAGCCAGGAGCAAGTACTTTGGGTTTCTCAGGGACAACTGCTCTACTACTCACATTACTATTACTTTCTGCTTTAGACTTATACAAATCTTGATAACGCTTTTTAATAGACACGTTTTCATCCCTAAGGCTATCATTCTTAATCCTAACAGCAGTGAGTTCCTCTTTTAACTGAGTATTTTCAGTTTCTAGGGCTTGAAATTCTAGAGTACTCAGATTGGAGTCGGCACTAACTTCTTTCATGTTACCGATTTGAGCCTTTAACTTCCTGATTAACTCATCTTTCCTTTGAATATGATCTTTAAACTTGTTGATTTCAAAATATACATTAAGTTCAGGTGAGCTTGAATTATTACAAACCTGTGGATTTTCAAAACATTCTTTGTACTTTTGAGATTTAAGCTCGAGTTCCTGATATTTCGTTTCAATGAAAGAACATTGTTTTTCTTTTTCAACAAGTAGTTGTTTCATCTTTAAAATCTCAGCTTCAAGTTCCAGATTTCTGGAGTGTTCCTTAACGCAATTAGATCTAGGTTCAACGCTCATAGGCACAACAATATCGGAAGTAAGCACAACAGAACAAATATCTTTAGACACAGATTCAGCTAGCAAACACTCATTTTGAATCAGGAGATTTTTATTCTCTATTTCCAAACTCTTCTTATCAATAACACATTGATCATACTCTTTGTCCAGCTCATCAAAGATTTTCATGTATTCAGATACTTCTTTGAAAAGATTATCTTCTATACCTTTAACATGCGTTTTGAGTTTTTCATAAAAAGGAATTATTTCTTCTACAAAGCACTTTTTGGTATGTTCAAAATGCCACTCCCCATTTGTTATATATGAGGGTGTCGTTCTGTCTTTGACAACCTTATCAAACTCTGGAAAACATGCTTTTAACATTTTTAACTAAGTGTTAACTTAACTCTTGGCTGGACGAGTACCAACAAAGTTAGTTATAGGTTTAGACTGGTTACAATTATAACTAGCAACTTCATTAGTTGGTAACCAATAAACCTGTTCAGTAGACAACTGCTTTTGAGGCACAAAGGTATCATACAAACTATTTAACTTAGCATAATTTATTGGCTTAGATGACACTTTGCACAACGGGTCTTTCATCCTTTCTAACATCTTAGTTCTACTAACTTCAGCTTGAACTAAGGTCTCTTCACTATCATATACCCTAAGGGGTATGTACAGGATCTACAATTACGTCACCAAGATACAGGGTTGGGCGACACAGCTGAGCTGATTTAAGATACATTGGATTACGATGACCAAGAGCAGATTTGTGTAAGTCCTTTGTGGAAAAAGTGGGTCGTTTAGATAACATAGGATAAGTTTGTACAGGTTGACCATACGATTGCAAAAGTTCCGTGACAACCTTGTTAGTATTTCTCAACCAAACTAATTCCTCTAGATAACTTTCCTCACGAGCATTTTTATCTGCTTTCAACTTTTTACTTTCTGTTTTCAAAGACTTGTTTGACTCGACATGTTGTAAAAGTTATTGTTTTAAAGACACAGGTTGTTCTTCAAGGTCAGCATTTCGTTTGTTACGTTTAAAAACCAGTTGTTCTAAATCCTTTTTAACCTTACTTTGTTCTATATTTTGAACATGTGTTTTGTATCTCTCAAGCTTAGCTTTTAAGGAATCATTAGCAAAGCTTTGTTCCTCATTAGTCTTAATGTGGCCCTCAAGTTGCGACCTCAAATCATCTAGAATAGTAATCACAGATATTTCACCAGGTATGACAGAATATACATCATTTAGAACACTTTCAACTTCGTTGTTTAATTGGTATTGATGATATGGAATGTGTTATCATGATCATCGATAACCAAATCAACATCGGAGTCTAGTTGTTCTCCCCCGTGTATCTCTTGTGATACCTGAAGATGCATATTATCAAAGAAGTAATTATCATAAGTTTGTACCTCTGAATGAAAGTCAGTATCATTACTTGTGCCCTGTCCAGTAGATGGACCAGTCTGCATCAGATTGGCCATGAATGTTGTCGCTGCGTGAGGTCTTGATTCTTTATCAGTTGTTGCCATCTTGTAAGAGATATGAATGAACGGATCTTGAGTGGTTGTTTGTGTTTGATTAAAATCAATTAATGTTCACGGGATTTTACAAAATCAAGAAGAAACCGTAAAACAATAATTAATTGATGTTGAAATAAATCTAAGAGATTTTTCTCACGTAGAAGGAAAAAAAGAACAAGAATATAATTTCTAAATTTAGAAGATTATATACCTTGAATTTAGGAACCAAATATTTACTTCCCAAAATTAACCGCCAAAGATAAAATCAAATCCCTTGATTTTAGGAAACAAGTATTTACTTCCCAAAAATATAGATCTCCTCCTTTATTACAAAAAATATGCCGAATCCTGTGTTTTTTTTAAAAAATCAACCGAAAGTTTTTTTTTTAAAAATAAACCGAATTTTTTTTTTTTAAAAACCAGCCGAAAGTTTGTAAAAAAATAAGCCGAATTTTTTTTGCGATGAATAGTACCCGATGAACAGTGTCGTGAAGAGTACCGTGAATAGTACCCGTGAACAGTAATTTTTTTTAAAACACACAAGATCAAAACACCTACCACTTAGGCTCTGATACCAATTGATGGTTCCAATAATTATTCATCTCACAAGAAAGATTGAGGTTTAAAGATCAAGAGAAAAACTAGAAAGAAAATAAATAATGAAGGATGATTAAACTTACAAGAGATATGAGTTTTGTGTTTACAGAGATCATCACATGCCCTAAACCTTGACATGTGAAGGGTATTTATAACCCTCAAAGGGGCCGGCCATATCGGCCTTTGGATGGGTTTTCGGGCTTTTTCTTTGTCGGCCCGATTACATTAAACATCATTAATTAACGAGCTAGTAAATGCTAAATAACTACTAGTGACCGAGACTTCTTTGTTTCTAACAATAAGAAAAACATGAGTATTATAACTATACGAGGCGTTCATACTCGTGCGTTGCACCAGGCTTGTTTTTTGGGAAAAATTAAAGTTTTACATAAGAAAATTACATACCTCCCTTTTTGTTAAGAGTAGTCACGCATTAACTTACAGCAAGTGATTGCAACCCTTGGTTTATACCCGTTTGATGTTTTATATACATACATTGGCAGATGAAATTTCAAGGTTTTTGTAATTCCAACTAAGATTCACAACACGTCAGTCCATTCCTATCAGCATTCATAGAATAACAAAGGAATTCAAAGCTACGTGCCCATCTACAATGATTAATAACACGTGCTATTCAGGGCCGTCCCGTTGATTTCGGGGGCCTGTGCTATAAAAAACATACCGTTGACATAATCGTTATGTAAATATTGATGCCCTTGTTATATTACAACAAAGAAAAATTGACACATAAACATGAAATATTCTAAACTATATAGAATATAAATTTCTATAACTGTTATAATTAGAAGTCTTCAAAAATATCAAAATAAATGTGAAACTTGTCGAGACTTGTCACCACTATTTTGGAACATTTATTTAAAAATATACATGTAGTTCATTATATTCAAATGCAAAAATGCAGTCATCAGTATAAAATAAGGGTTGAAATTGAAAATACTTTATAAGTTCTGCTCTTTTTATTGAGATAAGGAAAAATTGTAAACACTATATACTTTGGGGTGAAAAATGACATTGGCAAAACCTCATCATCTTCTTCCTCAGTCACTTGCCTTGTCTGCTTCTTCACACTTTTTTAAATGACCATTTAAATTTTGACAATTTTAGCATGTTTATGACTCAAACGGCTCTTTGTTATGTTTTTGAACACTCTATCATCAATTATAAGCTTAAAGGTTATTAAATCACTCTTCATGCTTAAGTTTTTTGGGCCCCTCAAAATTGGAGGCCCTGTGCGGTCGAGCACCCTGCACATGCTTAGATCCGACTGTGGAAAACTAGAAGGGGGGGTTGAATAGTTTACCACTTTTTAATTTAAGGTTTTAAAGTGTTTATAAAAATTCTAGATTTGACTTTATGTGAATTCAACACTTGCACAATATGAACAATATACTTATCTAAACAATCAATATGATAGTATGAAAAAATAATGTAAGACAAGAGATAAGAGTAAGAACAATCAAACCACAACGCGAGGATTTATAGTGGTTCGGTAACGAAGCACCTCTTCGCCCTACTCCACTCCTCGAGCACCTAACTCGAGAGTTTTCTTCACTATGTCAACAAGCTCCCTTATGGCGGAGAAAACCTTACACAACTTTCGCTTATCTTGATTTCCGACACTAAGCTAGATGTCGAGTTCTAATCTTAGCTAGAACCAATCTACCACAACTTCACAACTTCACTACACAACTTGACTTCACGACTTGATCACGACTACACAACTTCTTCACACCTTAGTTTTCTTCACACCACTACTTCACCAAGCCACTACTATAATCACACCTAACTAACACTACTAGGAAAGATCACCAAGATCTAACTATACTTACAACAATCACCAAGATCTAACAACTACACAACTTTACAAGATTTACAAATGATTTACAAGTTATGATATGGATGCAATAAGATTGCAACAACACACAAAGGTGTAATACTTCTTCACTTGATGATGGAATTAAGCTATGATCACTTAGAAACAAAGCTTTATGATTAGATGATCAAATGATTTTAATAAGATGTGTGGGTTGTTTTAGAACAGAAAAAATGAGTGCAAAAGATGAGAAAATAGTGGGGAAAATCCAGTATTTATAGGACAAACTGGAGAAACGTCTACCTATGGGCAGTCCCCTTAAATAGGTGGGCGGCCCCCTTACTTTTAAGGGGGCCGCCCGTGTATTTAAGGGGGCCGCCCTAGACTGGGCCCTCCCCAATTTGTCTTTTTGTGTAGGGAGAATTTTTTGAAAATTTCTAGCCGTTTTAAGTTCGAAATTTTGAATTTTAAAATGTTTATTTTGAATAAAACATTTCTTTTAATTGTTGAAAATATTTTGTATAGTTTATAAAAATGTTTACAACATTTTATAAAAGTGTGAGGTTGATAAAAATTTCCTTTGATCATAAAATGCATTAAGCATTTATTTATTCATATCTTTAAGTGATATAATTTTCGAAATGAAAGTTTACTACTAATTACTTGTTTACGTTTAATTTTACATTGAACGTTTTAATATTTTGTGATTATCAAAACGTAAAGATGTGAAAAATATTAATAAAGTTTTTAGGCATTATTTCTATCAACAATTTTCCTCTTTTTGATGATTACAAAATTTAAACTCAATTAATGTAAATCTATTTTTAAACAAGTATTTAGTGAGTTTTATGTCATTTATCCCCCTTTTTATAGAATGAAAAAGGCATCATCGAGAATTTCTAGTAAAATTGACGAAATAAATGCTCTCCATTGATGTGTGCTCCCCCTCGTTCGAGGGCACTAAGGAATCGAGCTATGGTTTCTTGGCTACAAAAACGAGTTAGAACAATACAAATATTTCTAACATGCAACAAGAAGGAAGGAAAAATATGACAAGTGCAAGCAAACATCAAAGCAAAAGATACTTCATTCATTTAGGACAATGTGTGTGAACTTCACACAAGCATACATAAAGAAAAACAAATATGCTTTAGAAGCATATTAATACAAAGAAAATCCTAAATAGCCATAGAAGGATTTTTGACTTGCTTGCGACACAAAAGGGTTTGACGATTATTTGGAGGAATATTATGAGATTAGTTGGTTGGAGAGTTTGGAGCGGAGGCGGTTGTGGAAGGGTGAATTATTTTTGGGTGAAGATACAACAAGGGCAATACCCAACATGGGTTTCAACTTGGTTAATGTTGAGGGTGTGTGGCAGGTTTGGAGAGTAAGGTGATGAGGGAATGTTGTTTTGTTGTTGTGAGAGATACATGGCTAAGAGATTTGATAGGTCTTGTAGTTGATTAATGTCATCAACTAGGCTTTCTCTACTTGGAGATAGAGGTGGTGTGTGTTGAGTTTGGTTGTCACTTTGAGGTGGAGCTTGAGTGTGAGTAACATGTGAATTGATGGGTGAGATGGGAAATAGAGGATGTAAGACAACTTGTGGTGATGTGGGAGTGTCCTTAATGTAAGGATTTGGTGATGCATGATTGGGGTGATTGTTTTCTTGAGATGGTTCATGATGAGGAGTGAGTGGTTTTGGCATTGGTGTAGGTGAACTTACATTGAGCTCATTGGATGTGTTACAAGGGTTTAGTTTCTTCCTCCAAATGGGTTTCACACTCATTTTGGCTACCCTTGATGGTTTGGATGTGGGTTTGTTAGGAGATGTCATTGGTGAGGATGATTGTGATGATGATGGTTGAGGATGTATTTATAGTGGAGGAAAGGTTTAAATTAGGAAGAATGAACATTTAAAGGATAAAATCTAAGAAATGTTTGTGAATTTAGGGAAATAGTAGCTAAGACTAGGGGGTATTTGGTCAAAAAGGGATGAAAAAAATTGTTTTACCCGTGATCTACTAGGCCGGTCCCCTTAAAGATAAGGGGACCGCCCTTTGTGAATTAAGGGGGCCGCCTACTGCTATTTCCCAGGTTTCCTAAAAATTGATTTTTCTCAAAATTTTGTGTGGGGTTTTCTGTTTTGGTGGTTAATTTGCAGCAAGTCCATCCTTTTATGGCAATTAAGATTTCTTAGCATATAGCAATTAAGCATTCAACATTCTACATATATATGACAAGTTGTAGGATAAACTATTGCTATTTCTCAGATTTTCCAAAAATTGATTTTTCACAAAATTTTGTGTGAGGGTTTCTGTTTTGGTGGTTAATTTGCAGCAAGTCCATCCTTTTATGGCAATTAAGATTTTTAGCACATAGCAATTAAGCATTCAACATTCTACATATGTATGACAAGATGTAGGATAAAACTATTTCACATAATTTTGGCATATACTCATATATGAATAGAAGACCAAAAGAGTGAAGAACATATGAAATAGTAACTAGATATAATGCACAAAGAATTTTTCTTGACAAGAGGGTTAAGTTAAAAACGAACCAAATTTTTGTGCAAACACTAGTGTGTGCCTAAGTGCGACAAATGTGGAGTAGCGATTATTTCGACACTAAGACATGTAAAACCTAAGAAATAATTCAAATGCTCCTTGATTTAATTTTGCTCAACCAAGATTGTCGAAAATATATATTAGATTATATACTTTTGACAACAAGTAAGAGAACATTATGCATATGTGAAAAATGTTTTTAGCATATCTCAACAATATATGAAACTTGATTTTTATGTGCTCCTAGTTGTGAGAAGAACTTTTTAGAAAGTAATAGATTGGGACTATTGTATATATGTATAATGAGATATGCATTTAGATAGAAGAATTAGTAAAAGTTTGCTTATAAACTTTTCCCAATCTTGTGTTTTTGTGTAAAATAGAAACCTAGACACAGAGAGAAGAAAAAAAAATTGTCAGTCAGGTGGGTGGTCCCCTTAAAGTCTGGGTGGTCCCCTTAAAATTAAGGGGGCCGCCCTTTATGAATTAAGGGGGCCACCACCTGTTGAGAAAAAATTTTCTCAGATTTTTGACAAATGGTTCATTGATGATTATCATTTCTTTATTATGCCGAAAACTTAATCAATTTGTTCCATCATTCCTAGACCTAGACGTAAGTAGTTAAATGGCTCACGTTTAAGTGGTTTAGTTAGAATATCGGCTATGTTGTCTTCCGATGAGACCTTTTCTATAGAGATATTCCCTTTTTGAACATTATCGCGAAGGAAGTGATGGCGAATCTCAATGTGTTTTGTTCGTGAGTGTTGAACGGGATTCTTACTTAAGTCTATAGCCCCTTTGTTATCACACATTATTGGAATGTCATCTAACCTAACGCCATAGTCTATGAGAGCTTGTTTCATCCATAGGGCTTGTTGACATGCCTTTCTGGCGCTTACATATTCCGCTTCGGTTGTGGAGATGACAAGAGCGGTTTGCTTCTTCGAAAACCAAGATGTTAGACAACATCCTATAAACGTGCAAACACCACTAGTGCTCTTGCGATCTACGTAATCTCCCGCATGATCCGAATCCGCATACACTATTGTTTCTATGCCGGATCCCTTAGGATACCATAATCCTAAATGCGTAGTGCCTTTAATGTATCGGAAGATACGTTTAACCGCTTCTAGGTGAGAGGTTTTGGGATCCTCTTGAAAGCATGCACAAAGGCAAACACTAAACATGATATCGGGTCTACTTGCCGTTAAGTATAATAAACTACCTATCATGCCTCTATATTTGGTATTATCTACGGACTCACCTTCTTCGTCTCTCGTGAGTTTGGTTTCCGTAGACATAGGGGTTTTTATTGGCTTAGAGTCTTCTAGTCTAAATTTCTTAAGTATTTCCTTAATATATTTTGATTGATTAAAAAATATTCCATCATCTAATTGTTTTATTTGTAATCCTAAGAAAAAATTTAGTTCCCCCATCATACTCATTTCAAACTCATCATGCATGATCTTGGCAAAGTCATCACACATTTCTTGACAAGTTGATCCAAATATAATGTCATCAACATATATTTAGACAATAATGAGGTTGGAGTCTTTCTTTTTAGTGAAGAGTGTGTTATCTACCATTCCCATGGAGTAATCATGTTTAATAAGAAAGGATTTTAATCGATCGTACCAAGCTTTTGGGGCTTGTTTTAGACCATAAAGAGCTTTCTTAAGTCTATAGACATAATTAGGTTTTGCGAAGTCAATGAATCCCGGAGGTTGTGCCACGTAAACCTCCTCATTGATAAAACCGTTAAGGAATGCACTCTTCACATCCATTTGGTATAACTTAAAGTCTAGTGCGCAAGCATAAGCTAAAAGTATTCTTATGGACTCTAGTCTAGCTACGGGTGCATATGTTTCGTCATAATCAATTCCTTCTTGTTGATTATAACCTTGGGCGACTAACCTAGCTTTGTTTCTAGTTACGACGCCATTTTCATTGAGTTTATTTCTATATACCCATTTTGTTCCTATAATGGTCATATCCATGGGATTTTGGACTAGTTCCCAAACATCATTTGTTTTAAATTGGTATTTCTCTTGCATGACCATTATTTAATTTTCATCTTTTAATGCCTCATTTATATTTTTAGGTTCTATTGTTGAAATAAAGAAAAAGAAATTGCTTTTGTCTTGAGCTTGCGACCTAAGAGTTCTTTGATTTAGATTACCAATAACGTTTTCTAGGGGATGAGTGGATATTGTGGAGGATGAGAGATTGGAATGGAGTAAAGACTTCAACAAGGCGATGTTGATAGACGTAGTTGAGGCGAGCGTCGAGGTGGAAGGGAGTTTGTTTCATCCATAGTGGTTTAAGACTTTTTCGATGCAAAACTAATCATACTTCTATGTTAATTATTATCCACAAACTCATTTTTCTTCGTCTGCGTGAGTTCGTGGCCATAGAGGATTTCCATTTTATAGTGGTTCATAGATAATCCATGTGAAAGAATGGTTCCTAATGAATAAATTCTTTTAAAAACTAGAAAGCCAACAAATGGCATTTCTAGAGACTACCATATTTCCTATCTATCACTAATATTAAGTATATCATATACCAATCTATAATTTACGTAATTGGAGAGTAAGACGTACCTTAGCCTTCAAGAGAAATTACTTTAAAATCTTCAAGGTAGCAAGCTTTAAGGATGAGAATTTATGGAAATCCTATATTAGTTCTTCAATTTGTTTGACGAAAGCTAAATGATGCTTATAGATGATTAACCTCGGAAGATATGATAATTTAGCCATTTGGTCCCCATCGTTTCATGGGTCCGAAGTTATTGTTTCCGAACATGTTTTGCATTTGATTCGAACACATGCACGGTGAACATCTTCCACATTGAGTAAAGCTTGATTGGTGTGGATGACTCCACATTGTGTGATTAGTGTCAGAGTAATTTGGCCTACCTTGGTCTTTCCTAGGTTGAGGTGTTTTGGAACGAGGATGAAAGTTTTCTTTTCTTCTCGGAGGAGGTGTTTTAGACCTCATTGTGGGTTTAGTAAATCCGACTCTGGGTTTTAAGGAAGTTTTGTAAAAACGTTTTACCTCATCACCACTTGCAATAGGAATTTTAGTATTGTTTATAAGTATAAGATTTGGTTTTGAGTTTGGGTTTGATTCTATCAATTTTTCATTTGACTCGACTTCTTGAGCTCTTACAAAATTTACTTGTTTGGTTTCGCTAGGTGACCCTTTGATAAAATTAAATCTTAAACTGGATTTATCTCCGGAAGGATTTTGAGAACTTATTATTTTCTTAAGTGAGTGACTACTATCATTAAATTGATTTAGCCTAGATATTTCTTTTCTAAGCTTATCATTTTCAAGCTTAAGGTCTTGACATAATTTACATTCTTTAATTACTTCCTTACCTTTTTCTAAACCCAATATGTTTTATCTTTTATTCTTAGTACTTCATTTTCTAATTCTATTTTAGCTTGTTTTAAGGTTTTATTTTTTGCCATGACTTTTAGTCTAATTTGCTTTAGTTACTATATTCATTATCTAAGTCATTTTCGTCTAGTGATGATTGGTCATCGCTAAAGTATT